>JAOQML010123586.1:0-19271 GCA_027568935.1 Erythroxylum urbanii
ATCCCAAGACAACATTTTACTTTCCCCTTTTTACCCTTAATGAATGCTAAAGTCCACTTTACCCTTCCTTATAAACTGAAGTTCTTTTAACCTTAAGTCATCTTCGAAAAATATCCTTATGCATCTTACAACATCATCACTTTAATTCTATCAATCCATGAATTAAATCCTCCTAAACTTGACATAATAGTTACCACCAAATAAAAATAATCTATCTAACAATACTACAAAATTTATTCAAATCATGCTTACTAAAGAAAAATTTTTAAGGCCCAATAAGACCAATCTGGTGATATCAAAATAGGTGCAATCGTAAGTGCCTTCTTCAACCTATTAAAAAAATCTAAACTGTCATCATAAAAAATAAAAGGCACATCTTTAGCAAATAAATGAGTCACAGGTCTAACAATAAGGGAAAAATCTTTAATGAATCATCTGTAAAGCCATGCATGACCAAGGAAAGTTGAATGCCTTTGATGTTGGTAGGAGGTGGTAACTTTTCAATTACTTCGATTTTAGTGCGATCCACTTCATTCCCCTTGTACGATATCTTATGGCCTAATAAAATACCTTCTTGGACCATGAAATGATATTTCTCCCAATTTAAAGCTAGATGAGACTCCTCACATCTTTGAAGCACTCTATCTAAATTAAGCAAACAAGGATCAAAATAATCTCCAAAGACAAAGAAGTCATCCATAAATACCTCTATAAAGTTTTCATTCATGTCTGCAAATATAGACATCATGCACCTTTGGAATGTAGCAGGTGCATTACATAAACCAAAAGGCATCCTTTGATAAGCAAAAGTCCTATAAGGATAGGTGAAAGTGGTCTTCTCTTGACCTTCCAGGTATATAAATATTTGATTGTACCCTGAATATCCATCAAGAAAAAAATAAAAAGAATGACCAGCCACCCTCTCAATCATTTGGTCCATAAAAGGTAAAGGGAAATGATCTTTCAATGTGGCCAAATTTAGCTTCCTATAGTTAATACACACTCGCCAACCTGTGATGGTCCTAGTATAAATCTTTTCACCTTTTTCATTTTCTACCATTATCATGCCACCCTTCTTCGGTACATACTGTATTGGACTCACCCACTCACTATCTGAATTAGGGTAAATAATTCCCACATCCAAAAGTTTCACCACCTCCTTCTTCAGAACCTCTTGCATGTTTGGATTTAACCTTCTCTGTCTTTCTCTTACAGTTTTACATCCTTCTTTTAGGTTATTCCTATGCATCACTAAATTGAGGCTAATCTCCCGAATATCATAAATTTGCTATCCTACGGCTCTCATCCTCTTCCTAATGGTCTCCACCACTTTCTCTTCTTGCTCACAATCTAATTCATTGGAGATAATGATGGGTAAAGTATGGTTCTTCCCTAAAAAGGTGTATCTACAATGGCAAGGTAAGGATTTAAGCTTTAAAGTGGGAGGTTTAATAATAGAAGGTGGCATAGGTGTATTAGTCCTCTCCAATTTCTCTAAATCAAATTCCTCAAATAAATCCTCTTCTTTCACACTATCATCCTTGTTCATTTCCTTAATTTTATCAACTTCCTCATTAACCTCCTTCATACATTCATCCACAACATCAATTTTCATACAAACAATACCATCCACTGGTTTTTTCAAAGATTTTGACATATTAAATTCAGTCTTTTCATCACTAATTCTCAATACAAGTTTCCCTTAATGCCTTACAGTATTCATAAAGGGCCTACCCAAAATCAATGGACAATTTTTATCAGCTTCAAAATCTATCACAACAAAGTCAACGAGAATTATAAATTTATCCACTTTTACTAATACATCTTCCACAACTCCAAATGGCCTTTTTATGGATTGATTCGAAAGTTAAATTAGTATGGATGTTGGCTTGACCTCTCTTAGTCCCAGTTTCCTGAAAATAGACAAAGACATCAAATTAATACTTGCACCTAAATCATATAAACATTTAGAAAATTCAAAATCACCAACAACATATAGAATAGTGAAACTCCGTGGATCTTGTAATTTTGAAGGCATTTGTTTTGATATGATGGAACTGCAATTTTCCATCAACATTACCGTCTGATTGTCTTCCTAAGTGCATTTGTGTGTAAGTATATCTTTTAAAAACTTAACAAACTTAGACATGCACTCTAAAACTTCCACCAATGAAAAATTAATCTGTAGCTTCATCAGTTTCTCAAAAAACTTGGAAAACTGAGTGTCCACCTGATGTTGTTTCACCCTCTGTGGATATGAAAGTTTAAGCTTGTAGGGTGGTGGTGATACATAAGGTCTTCCTTCTTCCTTTTCTTCTTCTATCTCCTTACCTTTCTCTTTTTATTGGCTATCCTTTTTCACACTTGGTTCGTCCATCTGCTTGCCACTTCAAAGTGTAATAGCTTTGAGTTACTTCCTTAGAATGGCCTCTGTAGTGCTCGATAGGCTACCTGCACTTCTATAAAATAAAGAATTAGTAAATTGACCTACTTGAACCTCTAAATTATGGATCGATGAGGCATGGTTCTTCACAATCTGATCAAACTTCACCTCCATCCTCTTTTGACTCTCCTCTTAGCTAGCAAACATTCTCTTCTAGTTCTCTTCTTGAGCTACCAATTTGGAACCAAAAATCTCTGGTTTATTTTTCTTTCTATAGATTTAAGTCGATCTTGCTAAAATCCAGGAGGTCTTTATGGTCTTGCTTGGCCACATTTATTGTTAGTACTCTAAGAAAAATTCAGGTGGTTTTTCCACCTAAGATTATAAGTGTTCAAGTAAGGGTTGTTACCACTCTATGGTTGGCCCAGGTAATTTACCTGTCCTATACCATTGAGTCCCAACAAAAAACACTCAGCTGAGCCATGCTTATTTTGCCTGCATAGCTCACATTGTATTTGCATCGCTTTAGTTGTAGATGAAGATGCTCCTTACATATTGTTCAACTGCTTTATGAAGGCTATAATATGTGCCTACAAAACAGTAACAGAGTCAATAAAGATCATACGTTTTTGCTCCTTCTACCCCTGTCTACTCCTCTCACTTGACCACATGCAACTTTTACTCGCCAACCCCTCCAAAAGGCCATGAGTTGTTTCAATAGTCTTCCTCATTAAAGAATCTCCAACTACTGCATCTATGGTTCCTTTGTGCTTCAATTCACATTATTGTAAAATGTCTACAACAGGAACTCCTTTGAAAGGCTGGGTGGGGACAACTTCTTTATAATTCTTTAAATATCTCACAGGCTTCATAGAGAGATTCCCCATCATTCTGTAAAATATTGTGATCTCCATTATGATCCTCATTGTCTTGGTTAGGGGAAGTATTTTGTGAGGAATGCTTAGGCTAGCTACTCTCAAGTAGTGATTTACCCCGAACTAAGCAAATTATACCACACCTTCACCCGATCTTTTAAAGTGAAAGAAAATAATCTCAATTTTACTGTATCATTAGACATTCCATTGAACCAAAAAGTGTCACAAATCTCCAAAAAATTAGTAATGTGGGCATTCGAATCTTTATTGAATAGTCCATAGAATTGCACACAATACTGCAATATGTTGAGGAGTGCCAACTTTATCGCGAAATTGTTAGCTTGAACCACTGGCCTCACAACTCCTTGAGGACTGAATCCTGGCCTCAAAAAGTCCATTGATGTCCTGTCAACTTCTCTTTGCTCTCCTTTTTTTATCCATATCTCTTTGTGTAAGATTTCAATGCTTTGCTCTCCTTAACTCTCTTTTGTGTCTTTTAATATTAGGAAATTTGACTTAACTAAATTCTGTCGATCTTTGCGTGCTCCTTATGTTTATTCACTGCAAATACACAAGGAAAAGTATCAAAAACTCTTAAATAAAAGTAATCTAAACTAAACAAGATGCTAAACAAATAATTCCCCTAGCAACGACACTAAAAACTTATTAATTGCAAAATAGTCTACTAGTTTTATGCTAAAAAATTATAAGTATATGGGTCATGGCTTGTAGTTAAAAAGTAATATAGAAAATTAAATTAAAATTAAATAACTAACAATGAACAAGATGATACCAAAATGTAGAAAATTGGAATTCAAGTTTCTAATAACTAGAGATCACTTTTTTCCTATCTTGTCTCCCTCCTATTTTATTAATCAAATTGTGTCTCACCTAAGATGTTCAAATGCATTAACTACCCTCTCTTAAGGTGTAATTAATTATCTCTAATAAAATTAAATGAAGTTGATTAAGCAGCTTTTAAAAGCACCCAATCACTCTACCTATTTAACTAGTTATTAAGTTATCCTATGGGTGATCAATTAAATTAGCCAAGATCTCTCTTTTAACTAATCAATTAACGTGATGAATATAGGTCTAAAGAACGCCAACTCTTGTTGTATGATCCTACATAAATTACCCTACTCTATCTCTCGATCTATTGCAAGACATAAATATATTCAACATTCATCAAAGACATCTTTCATTCAAATCAATAAATAAGAGTTTAACAAGATAGTTCAAAAGTAATTCCAAAACATAAATCAACCACTCATGGTGTCTGTAACATCCCCAACATTCAAATATTCCATATTACAAATACTTGAAGAGAAAAATCAAAGAAAACTAAATGAAGAAAAGTCCTCTACTTGTGCCCAAATTTGGAAATTCCAATGTTGATGTGCTATTTTCCCAATTGTGATTGATGATCCTTGAATCTCCACCTTCCTCAAGACTCTAAATCTGGTTTTTTCACTCAAGGCGGCTATTCTACATAGAGGTTTCACGTCCTCCTATTTTCTATAGGGGTTTATTATCTTATGTAGTCCAGAAAACCTAAAAATTAATTGAACCTAGCATATGTTCTTAGATTAAACATCCCACAATCATAGGAATCACGCCAACGATTCCCATGATCGTGGGTTCTTGCACCAGAATGCTTCCTCTTCTCTTCTCTTCTCCTGTTTTGGTCTCTAGCTCAATCTCAAAGTTTCTCAATCTCCATTTCTACATCAAAATAATCAATTCTTACCCTAAATTAACATTAAATATAAAAGAACACTATTGAAGATCAAACTAGACGGAAGCATACAAAATGAATCTTAAAATACAATAATAATAAACTATTATGCAAGAAACACATGCCAAATACTTAGAAAAACACACATTAATGAACAACTATCAGAGACCATTTCTTAGTATGACTCAAGCAAAGATAGATGTTCATTGGGGTACCCTCATAATGGAATTTGGAGGGGAAATGATTCAATTCAATATTTTTGATGCCATAAAACATCCACTTAATGATCATTGTGTTTGTTCTGTTTATG
Source organism: Erythroxylum urbanii (assembly GCA_027568935.1). Lineage (NCBI taxonomy): Eukaryota > Viridiplantae > Streptophyta > Magnoliopsida > Malpighiales > Erythroxylaceae > Erythroxylum > Erythroxylum urbanii. The sequence continues at coordinate 5,307 of JAOQML010123586.1, forward strand.
TGATTAATCTTTTGGTGCAAGAAATGGTTAAATTAAGTTGCAGGGATCATTTAGAGATGGTTTTAACTGAGGATATGGAAGTAGAAGCCAACACTGATGTTGAGATGGAGAAGAGCTTGTGGAAATGATAGCTTCCTTGGATTTATTAGAAAGCTCTCCAAAAAAGTATCATTTGAATTTTATACAACTACAACCAAAAGTTGTTACCTTTTGATGTGCAGGCACCCTTGTGGAAATGACAGATGCTTAAGAGATTGGTTGGTTATGACCATTATTGCTTTTTAGATGGCTTTTTAGGTTATCTTCAAATCCTGATCACACCAGAAGATTAAGAGAAGATCACATTTACATACCCATTGGGTACATTTGCCTATCAAAGGATGCCATTTGGATTATATAATGCACCCTCCACATTCCAAAGGTGTATATTAATCATTTTTTCTGGATAGATTGAGAAGATTATCGAGGTATTAATGCATGATTTTAGTGTGCATGGATTCTTTTTTAGTGAATGTCTTGAGAATCTTACCATTATCTTGGAACAATGTATAGAAACCAACCTTGTGTTCAACTAGGAAAAATGTCATTTTATAGTGGATCAAGGTATAGTTTTAGGCCATGTGATATATGCTAAGGGTATTGAAGTAGACAAGTCCAAAGTTAATCTTATTTCTTCTTTACCTTACCCCTCTACTGTGAGGGAAGTTTGTTCTTTTCTTAGGCATATAGGTTTTTATCGAAGGTTCATTAAGGAATTTTCAAAGATAGCCGCACCACTATGCAAGCTTCTTCAATAAGATGTCTCTTTTGAGTTCACAAAAAGTACAAGGAAGCATTCAAGAATCTTAAAGATCTAGATTGGAACCTCCCCTTCAAGATCATGTGTGATGCAAGTGATTATGTAATGGGAGCAGTTCGAGGATAAAGAGTAGAAAAAGCTTTGCATGCCATCTACTATGCTTCAAAGACTCTAAACCTAGATAAATTAAATTATTCCGCTATTGAAAAAAACTATTATCTGTGGTTTTTTCTTTGGAAAAATTTAGATCGTATTTGCTTGGTGCTAAAGTGATTATTTATTCTGACCATGTAGCTTTACGATACTTACTCATAAAGAAAAAAGCAAAATCGAGGCTGATCAAATGATTCTCCTCCTTCAAGAATTCAACTTGGAGATTAGAGACAAGAAGGGGGTAGAAAACATAGTGACGGACCATCTCAACTGTTTGATAAAGGAAGAAGATGATATCCCTCCATAAGAAACCTTTCTAGATGAGCAATTATTTTCTGTCGATGCAACATCAACATGGTATACAGACATTGTCAATTTTTTAGTTACTAATGAATTACCTGTTGGTTTGTCAAAGGCTCAGAGGGATAAGCTACGGAGTGAAGTATTTCACATGGCATGACCTATATCTTTAGAGGCACTATATAGATAAAGTTATTAGGAGGTGTGTATCAAAAAATGAATCATTATAAATTTTATCCTTTTGCCATGCGTACGCTTGCGGAGGACATTTTGGAGTGAAAAGGAAAGCTCACAAAGTTTTGGAGAGTGGCTTCTGTTGACCAACATTGTTCAAAGATGCATTTACCTTCCATAAATCCTATGATAGATGCCAACAGTCAGGTAACTTGTCCTATAAGGATTAATTGCCACAAACTCCTTAGTTTTTTTGTCAAAATTTTGATATTTGGGGCATTAATTTTATGAGACGTTTCCCTCTATCTTTTGACTTTATTTATATATTTCTTACGGTTGATTATGTTTCTAAATAGGTGGAAACTAAAGCCACTAAGACTAATGATGTCAAGGTTGTTGTAGATTTTGTTAAGGCTAACATTTTTTCTAAGTTCAGGATACCGAAAACCATCATTAACGATAAAGGTACCCACTTCTACAATAGGGTAATGGAAGCACTGTTTAAAAAAATCAAATCACGCATGAAGTTTCTACTGCTTACCATCCCCAAACCAACGGACAAGCTGAGGTCTCAAATTAAGAAACTAAGTTAATCCTGGAGAAAACCGTGCAACCTAATAGGAAGGATTTGAGTGTAAGACAGGAATACGTATTATGGGCCTACAAGATGGCTTACAAAACAATAATTGGAATGTCTTTGTATAGGCTGGTGTTTTGGAAGCCATGTCATCTTCCTGTGGAATTACAACATAAGGCATATTGGGCTATCAAAAGATGCAACACACACTTCGATGATGTAGGAGTGCATAGGAAGTTACAGCTTCAAGAGTTAGAAGAGATGAGGAATGAGTCATATCAAAATGCAGTGATATATAAGGAGAGGACGAAAGCTTTTCATGATTAGATGATTTCAAGGAAAAGCTTCTTAATGGGCCAAACTCAAACTCTTTCCAGGTAAGTTATTCTCCCGATGAGTTGCTCCATTTGTTATCACTCATGTCTTTCTTGTTGGTGTAGTGGAGATACAGAGCCTCAAAATTGACAAGACATTCAAAGTGAATGGTCATCACTTGAAGTTGTATTATAAAGGCTTCCAAACGGAGGATTTGGAGGTGTTGATGCTAGAGGATGTGACTAGTATCACTTGATGCGTGAAATTGGAGGTCGAGCCAACAACGTTAAACAAAGGCACTATTTGGGAGCCAACCCAAAGGGAGTAAATTTTTGTCTTTTACATTTTCATATTTGCTATTTTTGTTAACTACTCTATTTTTTGCATTTGCTTTTATATTAAGGATAATGTAAGTTTTAAGTGTGGGGTGGGGGCATATTAGTTTTTATGCATGTTTTTTAGCCTAATTAGAGCTTATGTGATTTCTAGGCAGTTTTCAAAATCAAATGAACAAAATCAAAAATTTTCTTATTTTCTATTTTAAAGATTATTTAGTCATAATTAGAGTGTGAATTGACTAGAAAAATACATAGCAAAGTTTGGTACGCACTTTTACTTTTGTGATTAGTTATTATACATTATTCTTAAAAGAGCAATGACTAGTGGTAAATAAAAACTAGTGAGGTTTTGATCCATATTAGACTGACACATTCATATCAGTCTCACCATTTTGTTTGTTATGAGTGACCTTCATGACATATACATCCTTACTTTGCGTTGAATTTCTATTCAATACCACATTGTTTATCACATGCACATTTATGAAAATAATTAGGCCTTCTTTGTTGATTATAAGCAACATTAGTCAAATAGCCTACCCATTTATGTGAATTTCCTTTGTTATTCCCTTTTGAGTTGTATTAACAGTTTCTTTTGTATAAACCACATTACATCCAGCTGATCAAATGTTCTACCCAAGTTTTAGAGCTAGTGGAGCATTTGTTAATTCTTGATGAATGTGATTATGTAAAAGTCTATGTTTGGGGGTATGTTTACATGTAGGTTGGTTTAATTTTTTAAAATTTCATGTTATGAATCCTATATTGATGTAGCCTCTCTCAATTTTATATTTGAAAAAAGAAAGATAAAAGAAAAAATGTTTAAATAAAAAGTATGAAGGAGGCAATGCAATTGTCGTGAAAAGTTATTAATTAATAGTTTATCCTTTTTAAGTTGTATAGGTTGGGTGTTTGAGTATATGGCATATGAAGATGATGTTATGTTTGATGGAGCCTTTCATTAAGTTACATTCATATGGCTTATAGTGTGAGATCTAAATTGAGTTATGAAATATAGTTTTTGTATTCTTCATGGCTGACGGTATCCAGTTTTGAGTGAATGTTAACTTGCGCATTTGATATCTTATTAAGTGTTACTTTTTCTTCACTAGCTTGATGGTTTTTATGTTACATTATCTAAAATACATCCCACCTTATCCTTACCCACATTACAACCTTAGAAAATTCTTTGATTCATGATTATGCATGTGATTTTCAGTGGTGGAGAATGAAATGATATACAAAGTTATGGATTGTTATGATCATAAATGGTGTTTGAGTGTACCCATGGAAATATATTGTTTAAACACTTTTTATCCAAGTCTACCTCTACTTTACTCAGTTTCTACGGAATGTAAAACATTGATTGATCATGAGTATATGCTTGAATGTTAAGTTTTACTATAGGTATTGAAAGTCATTCATCTTTACTTATGTTTATCTATTACTAAGAAATATGGAAAATGAATAAAAATTTTGATTTGTCATTTTGATTTTGATTTTGATGATTTGCCTGAGGATGATCAAAAGCTAAGTGTGGGAGAAGTTTATATGTATTTAATGTCGATTCATTTGATATACTACACTTAGTGATTAATGCCTTAGAAATGCTTAGGATACTCACTTTAGTTCATATTTGATCTTAGGTACTTTTTGAAAGTGAAGGAACTAAAGCAACCTGAAAGCATATCCATTGAAGCCATCTTTTCAATTTCCATATTTTATTTATTCATGGAGCATGAAGAAGAAGAATATTGAAAGCAAGAGAAGACAATTAAATGCCAAGAAAGATGAGACATATGTTGAAAACACAAAGAAAAATACTACATTGTAACTTACGGTTATATAGTATTTTAATTCCACTAACGTTTAAGGCATAAAGAATACATGTTTGTGACATAAGTAGAGGCTAGAAAAATAAAGAAGTATGACATGAAGATGGTTGATAAGAGGATAAAGATAAAATGGTTTTGGCTGTAGCATAAAAAATTTGGGATAATAAAATAAAAAATTTGGACAACCACATTCTTGGAGGGCCCTTACTCATAGCTGCATGGATTACACAGATTAATTCTATATCACATGAGTTATAGCTATTATTCCATGTTTAAAGTACCAAAAAAACAAAGAGATATTGAGGTATTAGGCTGAGCAAAAGAACGTAAATGTGTGAGCGTTGCAAAAAATGTGGAAGAATAGAAACATGGAGAGCTGGGTCATCTCTTCAGTTTTGGAAATAACACTTGTCCATTTTATCAAAATGTTAACCTAGCTACCTTGTGAGTCCTTAAGGGGGCTACGAAATAAGAGAAAAGGGCGGAACAAGTGTTGACTAGAGAGGGACTGAAGTGAGAATCAAACAAAGGGACAACTAAAAGAAGGAAGGGAGAATCAAAGCTCTCTCATCTTTATTGGAGGTTGAATATACATAAGTGGAGCTAGTGTGTGTGAGTGAAGTGGATTTAAAAAATGTGAGTGGAGACTGCTTCATTTGAGTTTGAACGTAGCTAGGAGGGCTAAAGAAGGAACAAGTGAAATAGAAATGGCTAGAAAATAAAAGAGAACCAAAGAGAAGAGAAGAGTTATGGATTGGTTTTAACGTAGCAAGGCTGAAATTGCTGTAGGAGAAGAAAGGATACGTGAATAGTGAGCATGGACCAAAAACCATTATCTTAAATCATCACACAAAGCTACAGTGAAAGAGAGTATTAACATAGGAAGAAACAAAGAAGAGAATAAAGAGTGGCGTGAGAGAAGAGTGTAGAGAGCTGCGAGAAAGAGGAGTTGCATGAATAGTGTGGGTGGACAAACGTTAATCTATCACATTAATTAATAGTACAAAGGGAGAGGAGAGTAGTAGTGTGGAATAGAGAGAAGGCTAGGTTTTCCTTTGTTTTGTTAGGTTTATATAAATGTAGTGCACTGGAAAGCAAGTGTATTGACATATAACTTAATTTTCTTCCAGTATTGTAATGAAAATATTTATTATTAATAAAACAAAAGAGTTTAGTTTTATTGTATGAGCATAATATAACTAGTCATAAGGTACCAAGGTTCCTTTGTAATGTTAGAGTTATATAAATATAGTGCCCCAGAAAGCAAGCGTATTTACTTATAACTTCATTTTCTTCCAGTCACTTTTGTAATGAAAATATTTATTATTAATAAAACAAAAGAGTTTAAGTTTTAAGCATTATATATCTAGTCATAAGGCATCAAGATTCTTTTGTAAGTAATATACATACACATAGAGATGTTTGGGAAACATGTATATTATTACTAAATTAATTGATTCACAGTTGAATAATCAAGTTGGTCACTTGATTATGGTTTAGTTTGTAGTGTTGGGTTTTATCTCCATGCAAGTAAAGCAATTTACTTTAAGGGAATGATGAGTTTTATATCATGATAGTAGTTGACTATCGATAATGGCACTATTAAATGAATTTGGAATCAAGTATGTTTTAATGAATAAAGTAGGTCGTTACTTTAATCTTAAAACATACATTTTAGCATTTGCTTATTATGGACCACAATCTTGATGAGTGGTGAACTCATATGTATTTCGTTATAATTCTTAATATGTTCGAAATGGATTTTTACAGAGTATTAATCCAGTATCTGCATGTTGGAATTATCAATTGAAATATGTATCAGGGAACATTCACTCAAGTAAAAAGTTTATAGTAATATCATCACTTTTAGATGTTTTATGGAAATTGGTGATTAAACTGATGCCAGGAGTTTAATGGACTAGTTACCCATCAAGTCTTAACTCCAAGATGAGATCTCGTGTGTTAATCACCATATAGAGTAAAACAGAAGATCTAGAAGGAAAAACCAATATAAGGGCAAAACGGTAATTTTACCCATTATTGTGCGGATGGCTATAATAAGGTTCATAATAGGGTTGCAATTGGACTTCTTATTTGAAATATATGTTCTTATAATATTTAGTAATTCAAGAGTTCAACTAATTGTCTTTAGTGGAATGACATTTAGTTAATAAGCTAGAATTAATTATGATGAGATTAAATTAATTCTAGGCTTATTGGAGCTTCAATGGTCTAAGTCCAATAAGATTCCTCACTTGGCTTCAGGGAAGGCTATCAGGCAAAGTAAGAAATATAAATAGAGGTTTTAAAGCCCATGATTGAATGTTGGGCTTGCACTAATTAACGGTTAATTAGACGCCCAAATGAAAATTTAGAAATGGGCTAGACTTTGGTTTAATTTGATTAATTAGATTAATTAAATTGAAACAAAATTCTCAAAGAAATGGAAGGTGCAATTTCGGTTTTATTAGGGCTGAATGTGCAGCTGCACATTTAGCATTTAATTGCTAATTGAAGATGGTATTTATCATGCTTTATCATCATTAAATGGAGTAATGATCTTGCCATTAAATGGTTTAATGGTTGTCTTTTAATGATGGCATGTAATGTAACATTTTAGCATTCATTTGATTAAAGATAAAAGATGTGCATTTGATGATCATCTTCCTTCTTTCATCACTAAAACCGAAATTGACATGTCATTTTAGGTTATTGGTCTTCTCATATAGCCAGCTTAAAATAAATGGGAAGAGTCTCATTTAATGGCTTCTTTATGTTTTGATTAAAGAATGAAGTGATGTATTGGATGTTTTCTACTTCTTTCTTTTCATGCATAACCGAAATTGACAAGGTGTAAGAGAGGTGTTCTTGCATTTTTCGGACTCTCTCTCCTTTCTTGTCTGGGTTGGCCGAAATTTGCATGAGAGGTGTCTCATCTTTGGCTTCTTTCTTCTAAGAAAAATCTCCTCTACAATATTTCTTCTCCTTTCCCACTAAAGGATCTTGTTAACCAAGTTGTCCAAAAGGAACAAGTGGTAGATCGGATTGGTTAAGGATACAGCAACAAGGAGAGGATACATTGACAAAAGAAAGGATTTAAAAGCAAGGCTAAAGCCAGGAGACGATATAAGAAGAAGGAGAGGATAGCACAGAGAGGAGTTAAAGCTGTAGCAAAGGATTCAGTAATATAATCTCCATCTTGTTCTTATGATAATTATTTTCCATATACTATATTATGTATGGTTTGGAATGTTGATTTGGTTATCTTGCTTCTGCTGTGTTTTGATTTTTGAAAAAAGTTTTGAAATCTACTGTTTTAGCCAAAGCTTGCATGTTTTATTTTCCGATCCAACAATTGGTATCATAGCCATGTTTACTATGTATGATTTTGGTTCCTATATGTGATGTATGGGTTTGCAATTATATTTTGTATACTGAATATTTTTTTTGATAGAAATATATATAGTGTATGTTTTGCTCTTTTTGGTTTTCCATAGAATTTATGTTTACCATGTAAGATTTCTTCATTTGGTTTGTAACAAAGAGGGTGGTTTATCATAACCATGTTTCCTCCTTGGCTTCATTTTTCTGTTTATTTTGATTTTGTAATGTACAAATTGATGTAATGATGAGAATGAAGCAGCCATGGAATGAAGAAATGAAGAGGTAATGGTTTCTAAGTATCCTTTGTGTATTGGCATAGTTTAGGTTTTGTGAAAACCAAAATGCTGGAATTTTGTTTCAATAAATCAAGTTTCGGTTTTTATGTGAAAACAATTGCTGGACTTTTGTTTCAATGAATCAAGTTTTGGTTTTGATAAAAAACAAAGTGTTGGTTTTTGTTTTAATTGAACAATTTTCGGTTTTAATGAAAACAAGTACTGTTTTAATTTTTTATAACAAAGTTTCGGATTTATGAAAATCTAGTGCTAGATTTTTTGTTTTCAAAGTAACAAAATTCGATTTTATAAAATGTCATTACACATTTTTTTACTAAATGGGTCGGGTCATATGACTAAAGAGTTCGAAGTAGAAGATCCAAGTCTAATAAGATTATTTTGGGCCTAAAAGCCTTGTAAAATTTTTTTTATGCTCAAGGATGGACAATCAAAAGTAGCTTATTAGTTCATTTGATGAATGGATAAATAAATGCAAATAATATGTGATATTATATGATTGCATGTCATTTAGCAAATTGCCAACCCTTGGCTTTGCCATGCATTCATTATGTATGAGATATATAATGAAACAATATAGGATGGTTAATAAATTGCATCTAGACAAGATGGTTTTTAAAACTTAAAGCCTAAAAAGATTGAGTGGGAGAGGATGCTTATGTGAGAGTCCAAGGTCTCCAAATGATGGCTCATTTGTATATGGTGAAGTGTTACTCCCCACTGGAGGGCATGAATCTTAGATCTTGCATAGTTTGGGTCTCTTAAAAGATAAATCATCTTATTGATAGCAAATGTGACCTCCCAATGAGGCATGATTTGCAAGTACCTTTAGTGGATGAATAAAATGGTTATACACTCAACATAGTTTATCAAATAACCTGCCGATGAATAAAATGGTTATACATTTAATATAGTTTATCAAATAACTTACCCACTGTAGCTTTGTTGATAAATGTATAGACCAAATTACGATGCTTCTCAAAAAGTTAGGCATAAAAATGCTTGGCAGCTTTTTGACTGGGAGGTCCCAATTTTTCTTTTAATAGATAAGATAGCCCACCGTCACTTAGTCTATTATAATTAAGAAAAATAACCGTCATATAAAGATTTAATGGTTTTTAATTTTTGTTAAATATATCATTATGCATACATGTATTATGATTTTATACAAAGTTCCAATATTATTGACTAGTATACTTACTCTTTAATAATTTACATTTTTAGACATAATCACCACAAAATGAATCCACTTACTTTGCTCCTGACAAATAACAAATTAGAAAACAGAGAGAATTTTAATGAACGGAGACGTAACCTAGACATTGTTCTTCAATATGAACAAATTTCATGGGTATTAACTGAAAATGAGCCCGCACCTTCTGGTGTAAATTCAACTCCTAAGGAAGTCCAACAACATGAATGATGACAAAATACTGATAAGACTACTAAATGTTATAACCTAGCTTCTGTTAGCAGCATATTACAAAAGCAAATTGCTTGTATAAAAACTACTAGTGCAATGGTTCATCACCTACATTAGATGTTTGGTGAGAGGACCAGGTCTACAAGGGTGAAAGTTATCCAAACCTTTCACAATCTCAGAAAAAAACCTAGTGAACCGGTGTGGGATTACATGCTTAAGGTAATCTCTGCAGTCACTGAGGCTGAGATGCTTGGGGTAGATATGGATGTGGACACGCAGATGATTGCGATCATCAATAGCTTAAACTCTTCTTTTCAACAGTTTAAGTTGGACTATGAGCTCAACAACAAGGATTACACCTTAAGTGAGTTGATGAATACCCTTTAGAGTACGAAGGAGATATTAAATAACAAGGCTTATAGGCCAAAAGATAATGTAGCATCTTCTTCTAAGCCCAAGGTTAAAGGCAGGTAAAAGAAGAAGGGTCCAATAAAAAAAAGGCCCAAACAGGGTCAAGGCCTAACCCATGAAAAAGAAGGCCAAAGAGAACATTAAGGGAAAGTGTTTCCACTATGATAAGATGGGCCACTGGAAAAGAAACTGTTCAGTCTACCTTGAGTCCCTCAAAAGCAAACAAGGTATGGGTTTCCTAAGTTTGTTAGATCTATAAATGTGGCAGATTTATCCAATTCTTGGATATTAGATTCAGAAGCCACTAACCATTTTTACAATTATTTGTAGGGGTTCCACCAAAGGAAAAGACTACCTAAAGGCTAGTTTTAAGTCAAGATAGTATATGGATCCCATGTTTCAGCAGAATCGGTGGGGGTAGTTATCTTGGATTTTCCAACTGATCATAGGATATTTTTAGAGGATGTTTATTATATACCAATGATTGTACAAAACATGATTTTTGTTTTTTGTTTAATAAATTCTGGTTATTCCTTATATTTTGAAAATGTTGTTTCAATATATGAGAATAACGATTTTGTTTGTAATACAACAATTAAACAGGGATTGTTCTTTATATAACCTATGAAAGGCTTACTAAATACCACAGAATTAATAAAACCAAGACATTTCAATAACTCTAGAATTAATTCAAAATATCTGTGGAACTTAAGAATGGGTCATATCAATCATAAAAGACTTGATAGGTTTGTTAAGGATGCAATCCCTACAGGCTTTGATAATGATCCATTACCCACTTGTGAGTCTTGTATTGAAGGAAAAATGACCAAGGCCAAATTTCCTTCTAAAGGAAATAGATCTGAATCTATGTTAGACTTGGTACATGCAGATGTGTGTGGGCCCATGAACTTACAAGCTAGAGGAGGTTATTAATACTTCATAACCTTTACAGATGATTACTCAAGACATGGTTATTTGTATTTGATGCATAAAAAGAGTGAATCCTTTGAAAAGTTTAAAGAATTTAAAGCCGAAGCTGAGAAGCAGCTAGGCAAGCCATTAAAACAACTTCGATTGGATCGAGGTGGTGAGTACATATCTGGAGAGTTCCAGCAATATCTAATTGATAATGGAATTGTTTCCAACTTGTTAGCTTCTCGAACACCTCAACATAATGGTGTAGCTGAGAGGAGGAATAGGACTCTATTGGAAATGGTGAGATAGATGATGTCCTATACAAGCCTTCCAGAATCGTTTTGGGGATATGCCATACAAACGGAAACATATCTTCTTAACTTTTCTCCATCCAAATTAGTGCCTAAAACACCTAGGGAGTTATGGATTGGTTAAGTGCCTTCATTGCGACATTTGAGGACTTGGGGCTACCCAGCCTATGTTCTAAGGCCTGAATCCACAATGATGGAACCAAGGCCAGAAGAATGTTTGTTTGTAGGATATCCTATGAGCACTCGAGGGTATTATTTTTACAGTCCTCAGGATAGGAAGGTATTTGTGTCGACAAATGTGGCCTTCTTAGAGTAAGAATTTGTAAGAAATCAAAAAGGAAGAAGTGAAGTAGTACTCAAAGAGTTAGCTATTTCATCCAAACCAAGAGTTGATTTGGATATAGTAGAACAAGATGTCTTGATTTGGATATAGTAGAACAATATGTCGAAATGGATTCAAGAGTTAAATTGGAAGAGCAACCTGAACATCAAGTTGTGCTTAGACATAGTTGGATGGTTGTGAGACAGCCAGATAGATATCTATGTCTAGGAGAAGGCATTATAGCCATCTCAGACCAAGAAGAAATGGACCCCATTACTTGTACATAAGCTATTAATGATGTTGATGTAGAAAAATGGCTCAAGGTGATGGAATCGGTAATAAATTCCATGTATGCTAATGAAGTCTAGATCCTTGTAGATCTCCCACCAGATATAAGAGCCATAGGGTGTAAATGGATCTACAAAAGGAAAAGAGGATAAGATGGAAAGGTAGAGACCTTTAGAGCTAGATTGGTAGCTAAAGGTTATATTCAAAAAGAGGGTATAGACTATAAGGAGACTTTTTATCCAGTTGCCATGCTTAAGTCCATCAGGATTCTTTTACCCATAGTAGCCTATTTCGATTATGAAATTTAGCAAATAGACGTCAATATCGCATTTCTTAATGGGGACTTAAAGAGACCATTTATATGGCCTAACCAGAAGGTTTGTTTGAGCAAGGTAATGAGCATACGGTATGCAAATTGCAAAGGTCCATTTATGGACTTAAGTAAGCATCTAGGTCTTGGAAAATTAGGTTTGATAAGTCTATCAAAACCTATAGGTTCATGCAAAACCTAGATGAGCCTTGTGTCTATTAAAGGATACAAGAAGGAAAAGATATTTTTCTAATTCTATATGTTGATGACAATTTTCTCATTGGGAATGATGTAGGAATCTTATCTATGGTTAAGGGATGGCTGAATGAATAGTTCTCAATGAAGGATTTAAGAGAGGCTAACTATATTTTAGGGATCAAAGTTATAAGGGATCGTAAGAACAAACATATAGCTTTGTCTCAATTAAACTACATTGAGAATATACTTAACAAGTCTGCCATACAAGATTCCAAGAGGGGTTTCACACCTACTAGACATGGAATCAAACTTTCAAAGGAACAAGCACCTAAAACCTAAGAGGAGGTTGAACGGATGCATAACATTCCATAAGCTTCAATAATTTGAAGTTTAATGTATGCAATGCTTTGCACTAGACTGGATATCTGTTACACAGTGGGACTGGTAAACAGATTTCAGTCTAATCCAGGAATGGAGTATTAAACTGCAGTTAAGTGCATACTAAAGTATCTTCGTAGGATAAAGAACTTAATGCTTGTTTACTCTAGAAGTAATCTTATTCTGACAAGGTATACAGATTCTGATTTCCAATCAGATGTTGATTTAAGGAAATCAACTTTTGGCTCTATATTTGTTTTAGGAGCTCGAGCCATAGTCTGGAAGAGTATCAAGCAATCTTGTGTTGCTGATTCGACTATGGAGGCTGAGTATGTTACTGCTTGTGAAGCAACAAAGGAAGCAGTCTGGCTCCGCAAGTTCCTAAATGATTTGGAGGTAGTTTGAGAGGCAAAAAAAGCCATTACATTTTATTGTGATAATAGTTAGGCTGTGGCTAATTTTGAAGAAGCTCGGAACCATAAAGCTGCCAAACACATTGAGAGAAAGCATCAACTCATAAGGGAGATAATACAACGTGGTGAGGTGAATGTGGTAGAGATTCCTACAGAGCAAAATTATACTAATCAAAAAAGTTTTGAGGGTCACCTAGTAGGGATGTGAATGAGGGATATGTGAAACTTGCTTTAGGGCAAGTAGGAGATTGTTGGAGTTATGTAAATATAGTGCCCTGGAAAGCAAGTGTATTTAGTTATAACTTAATTTTCTTCCAGTTACCTTTGTAATGAAAATATTTATTACTAATAAAACAAAAGAGTTTGGGTTTTATAAGCATTATATATCTAGTCATAAGGTACCGAGATTATTTTATAAGCAATATATATATACATAGAGATGTATGAGAAACATGCATATTATTATAATTTAAATTAATTGATTCACAGTTGAATAATCAAGTTGGTCGCTTGATTATGGTTTAGACTGTAAGGTTGTGATTTATCTCTATGTAAGTAAAATAATTTACTTTAAGGGTACGACGAGTTTCATATCATGATAGTAGTTGACTAGCGATATTGCACTATTAAATGAATTTGGAATCACATATGTTTTAATGAATAAAGTAGGCCGTTATTTATCAAAAAAATAAAGTAGGTCGTTACTTTAATCTTAAAACATACATTTTAGCATTTGCTTATTATGGACAATAATCTTAATGAGTGGTGAACTCATATGTGTTTCATTATAATTCTTGATATGATCGAAATGGATTTTTACAAAGTATT
>JAOQML010123604.1:0-10674 GCA_027568935.1 Erythroxylum urbanii
AATGTGATCCTATATGTTAAATGAAGTGATGTAAATTATGTGAAAATATGTGAACTGTATGTGTTATATGATTGAGTAAGCCATCGAGGATGGTCACTCATTGAGTTCACAAAACTCACCCAAAATTTGCAATATTTTTTCAGACTGAGAAGAGTTACCCCGTTAGGCTAACGAGAGTATAGCCGCTGCAGCCAAGTAAGAGATAGAGGTCAAGATCAGTTCATGTCTGCATCAGTATTTCCTTATTTTTGTATCAAAATATGTATTCACAAGTATTTTGCAATGTGTATGTAAATGATTTCATATCGTAATTGTTGTGGCATTGTGTTTGAAAATGTTTATGAATAAAAGTGGGCCCGATTTATTTATTGATTTTTTGCAAATATGCGTGCATTGTTTTCAAACAAAAGACATTTTTGTATTGAATTTGATTGATTGACTGTTCTAACATGTCGCCCTTGTAAGGTATGCACTCAAACATAACACAGGATATCTGTGTTTGTTTCATATTTTTGTAGACCAAATAATTAGAAGATGTGTATTTCATTCCAATAGGTGGAAGATCATAGGATGTTACCATGATGAACCTGTCATAGGACATCGTAGTGGAAATAGGATAGCTTAGAAAATTCTTAAGTCAAAATTTTATTAGCCTTCAATTTTTTAGGATGACCAAATATATGTAGCTTTATAAGATAGATGCCAATGATCAGATAATATCTCTCATCGAGATGAGATGGCTCAAGATTTCGTTCTTATTTATAAAGTATATAATATTCGGGGTATTGATTTCATGGGTTTGTTTCTAACTTTGTTTGGTAACAGATACATAGTAGTAGTTGTTAAATATGTTTATAAATGTGTTAAAGCTCAAGTTTACCTATAAATGATGCTAAGCTTGTTGTAAAATTCTCGAAAATGTTGTTTTCATGGTTTAGCACACCTAGAGCAATTATTAGATATCAAGGGCATATCTTTTTATAATATGTAATTCAAAATGGTACTAAACAATTATGGAATCATGCATAAAATTGCAATCCCATATCACCCTTAAACTATTATCCAAATTTTGGAAAAGACTATAATGCACTAAAGCAAAGACTGGTTTATTAAGTTTGATAATGCTCTATAGGTTAATAGAATGGAAAACAAAACACCGTTGACATGAATCCTTATAGGCTTATGTATAAGTTGCCTATAAAGTTAGAACATAAGGAATATTAGGCCATTAAGCTTGTGAATTTTGATGTTCAACTTGTTGGTGAGAAGAGGAAGTTACAAGTTAATGAATCAGGAGAATGGAAATTAGTGGTCTATAAGAACTCCAAAATGTACAAGGAAAGGACCAAGAAATATCACGACTAGAGGATCAAGTAGTCCAAGCAATTTAAGGAGGGGAATCAAGTGTTTTCACACAATTCCTTCCTAAGATTGCTCCTATATAAATTTAAATCAAGATGGTCCAGACCCTTTATTATAAAGAAGGTATTTCCATATGGAGAAATTTAACTAAGTCATTTGCATAAAGGTAATTTCAAAGTGAGTGGTCATCATTTGAAACTATGTCTTAGAGGTGAACTTAAAAGTACAGAGGAGCTTAATGTAACCAAGTCACCTTAATCATAAATGAATATGTCTAGCTAAGGATGTCAAATGAGTCTACTTAGGATGCAACCCAAGAATTAGGATTATTTTGATTACTTTTGAGTTTTGCTTTAGATTTTTTTATATTTTTGGTTTGCTTTATGATAGGTTTAAGAACATCTTTATTAATTTTGCTTATTTTTTTGTTGTTTCTGTGTTTTATTTAATTTCCTTGAGTTTGTGTTAAAATTTTTAAAGTTTCTAAGAAATTAGGGGTATACATAATTGTATCAATGCCCACATCTAGAAAAATATTGATGTTTTCTATTTGATATGGGTTCAGTGACTTACATGGTCACTAGACATGCTCGTTTCTTTTATGTATGAAATATACACACATAATCATAGTGACTTACATGGTCAGGTGACACAACTATATCATTACCAAGAATTTTGAAAATTTATCGACATGATCACAGTGAGTCACACGAGCGAGGGATAGACATTTATTCCATATTTTCCTAGAATGTGTCACCTAATATGCCCATTCCACTTACCATATTTTTATTAGGTGTCATGTTTGCTAATAGTGTAAGTCTACAAAGGGTTTAAAACCCCAAACTCTTCATCATTTTCTCACATTTTCCCTCTTCTTCCCACTCTCCCCTATATGTGCCTCTTCCAACAAACCTATCCTAAGTTTTTTATTAGAAATTTATGATAGTCCCATTTGATCTTTCTTTCATTTTATATCAAATTCTTCTTGGATTTTGTATGTTCTTCAAATTTAGGGTTTGTTCCTCCCTTAAATTACTAGGTTTTGTGTTTGCTTTAATCTTTAAGTATTTTTCAAAATTTTGTTATTATTTTGCAATTATAAGTTGAATCTTAAGCCTTTCTCTATGGATTATTGAATTAATTGATGAATTTCATTGTGATTGGAAGAAATTCAAGTTTGGGATTTTGATTTTACCCACTATGTTATAGAATCATGATGAGTTTCTTTAGATTTTGCATAAATTGATGTTTTTCTTTCAATTAGTTAATATAAGTTCGTTTAATTTTATACTCAAGTTCGTATTTTGCGTAATTTAAGGTTTAATTATTCATGTGGCATGAGTTTAATTATTTAGTTGTTTAATTTCTTTATAAATTTTAGGAATCATATTCAATAATTATGTAATTAGTTTGATTTTTAACCAATTGCATGTTTAATTGTGTTTTCAAATTTTACATTATTTTAATTTTCTAATTATTTTGTGAATTATTTTATTTTTAATATAGTTTATTTTTTAATTTTGTTTATTTTCACAATTGTATGACATATGGTGAGTGTGTTATTAAGTGTGGCTATTTTGTATTTTTATTTTTCTAATTTATTGTATTTTGTTTCATTTTAGTATAATGATAAGAATGGAAGTAATACTATAAAAAAGAGAAAAGGAGAAGCTGAGAAAATGAGAAAGAGGCAAAGGGTCTTTTAGAGACTAAAGTAAAACTCATCCGCCATTAAGTTGAGGGACTGGCGTACATCTACCAACTAGGTCAATATTAGAGCATACAAAGCCTAGTTTTAATAGATGAAAGAAAAAATTTTGGGAGCAATATATGTATAGAATGGGAGGCATTAGAGTGAGTCAGTTTGGCCCAATAGGTTTGAGATTTCTTAAGCCCAAGAGTGTGGTCCTATTTCTTCAAGATAAAGGAGCCCACATACTGGGAACTTACACTAAAGATGTGTTCCACTTTTTTTAATAGAAAATGGTCGCTATAATTGGAATTGACCAGATACGATCCAGTTTCAAATGCTAGGGGAGCTAATAAGGGCAAGCTACATAGAGGCCTTCGTGATGATGGGCTTTACAATCAAGACTTTATGGAGACTTAGGAGTATTAGATCTTTGTATAAATTTTTTATACAGAATGAATGCTCAACACTTCTTACACACCATTAGCATGGAGAATAATTTTGATCCTATTAAATGTAAAGTGCCTACTTTGTAAGACCTTGCACTCAAGTATATCCATACCATTCTTAGTCATACCTTGAGTGGGTGGGGTAATAACTTTAGCCCTATCGAGAATGTCGATATGTTATACCTATAGAGCATGAGCAAGCAAATTTCAATCTATCTAGTTCAAGCTTTAGCCTAGTCCTTTTGGCATTAATACAAAGATAAAAAGGTAAAGACAATATACATCAGGCAATAAAACAACTAGCGAGGAGAATGAAAGTCTTTGAGTTGCTACCATCGAATAGGATACTCAGAACTATAGTCTCCTTAAACTTGGATGTTATAAAGAATATGCACGTCATGCACTGAAGATAAGGATCGATAGGTGACATCTAAAGATCGATTAGACTTTCGAAAGCAAGCAGTTATAGGAGCAAAAGGGGATCACCCTAACAAATGGAAGCAACAGTCAGGGCCAGACTTACCTTAGTTGCTACTGCTAAGAAGAGAGCCTGAGTAGTAGGATGACGCCTCAAAGAGCACGAGTACTCCTAGGATGATGACATCATCTCCACATTAAGAATAGCTAAACTTTCTAGATTGGAGAAGCTTATAGGAATAATCTTAGGAAGGAAGATTGCAATATGAGATGATTAGAAGGAGCTGATGGAACATTTGATGTAGCTAGAGACACTTGATAGATAGACTGAGGAGGTGCTATGTAAGATGGTAGTTTTACAAAGGTCTTATAAGAACTAAAATTATATTACAAATTGAACCGATTCCTTTGCACGAAAACCTCACTTAGATCCATTTAAGTAAGACTCATCCTTCCCTTTTGATAGTCGACCAAATAACTTATTCTCAAACACCTCACAGCTCTTGTAGTGTTTATCTCTCACACTTTTACAAGATTACTAAGAAAGCACTAAACTATCAAAGGTAATAATAGACACATGAAAGAGATATAGAAAATGTTGACCTTTATTACTTCCCTCAAAGTATACAAAAAATGCCCTCTCTCAATGTTTACAAGGAACAAGGCTTAGGTTAGCTATTTATAGGCACCCTTAGCTTGATGGCTAAGTTACAATTCAGATTACTAACTGAATTGAACTAATTAGATCACTTATTATCCTTATCATATTACATCACACTAATCAATAGGATGAAATCCTCATCCAAATAGGACTCCATTTTAGAGGAGTTAGCTACTTCCTAACTAACAAGATAAGAACTTACATCTGTGCTACTTTCATG
The DNA here is from genome assembly GCA_027568935.1 of Erythroxylum urbanii. Lineage (NCBI taxonomy): Eukaryota > Viridiplantae > Streptophyta > Magnoliopsida > Malpighiales > Erythroxylaceae > Erythroxylum > Erythroxylum urbanii. The sequence goes on from JAOQML010123604.1 coordinate 4,800, forward strand.
TATGTAATCCAGCTAACCTTCAACCTAAGATTGTTTTCAGCTAGTTATAAAGTGCCTTTATGTGTTAAGAGGTTAACAAACTACCCTCACTAGATGGATTCAAGGCCTATGTTAAACCAGTATAAAGGTAGGCATTCACCTGATCTTTGAACTATCACAAGGTATTATCTTTCTCTTACATAGCTTTTGTGATCAAATTTCACTTACATTGGATTAAGAATTTGATCCTTCAATTATTCTTATATTTCCAAATCGTTTGATGATCCAAGATCTTCTTCACTTAATCCTTGAACTATTTTCTCACAATCGATGGAGCTATCTTCATTTTACTCCTATTCAAATTTGATGCATCCTCATATTAAAGTTTATAAAAAATAATATGAAAAATATGGTATACCTTTAATCTCTTAAGAAGTTTTAATCTATATGCCATACTTTCCACTTTACTTAGCACTTCAAATGGTCCTTGATGTACTTGCTTACTTGATATCTTTTTTCTAAATCTGTATGGAAAGTTTTAATAGTACCTTATCTCCCACGTCAAACTCTAATGATCTCCTCAGTAAGTCTGCTTGCTTCTTTATCCATCAAGAAGCATTTTAAAGACTATCCTTTGCCTCATCTAACAACTGTTACTTTTGCATCGTAGATTTGTACGATGTAAGACACTTGCCATCTTTCCTTTATTGTGTAATCTTGAGTGGAGTGAGAGGTTTCTGTCTAAAGATTATCTCAAATATTTTCCCAAGATATGTGTAAGTTATAGAAAATTTGTGTAATATCAAGTAAACTTAACCAGTTACATTGACTTGCACTTACATAATGCCTTAAGTACTCCTTTAATAAACCATTGGTACTCTCATTTTGACCATCTTTCTATAGGTGATTTGTCTTTAAAAATTTCAAACCACTACCCACCTTATTAAAGAGGGATGTTTAAAATTGTCCTATAAATCTGGCATCTTGGTCACTTACAATATACATAGGGACTCTAAAGTATTTCACAACATTCATATCAAACAACTTTGCAACAATATCTAAGGGACAAGATGCTATTGCTAATATGAAGATTGCATAGTTAGGGAATAGATCTATAATTGCCAAGATTGTTACCATATTGTCTACCTTTGTAAACCTACAAGTGAAATCCATTGAAACTAAAATTCATGGTCTTTCAAAGATGGGTAAAGGTTATAGTAAAACCAGTTTCGTTCTTCCTTTTCGAATTATTTAATTAACAAATAAGGCATGTATTAACATACAACTCAATGTCATTATTCATACTCAGTCAAAAGTAGAAATAAGCTAGGAGTGCTGTCATCCTTTAAACTCTGGGTGACCATTGCACCATGAGTCATATGTCTCCTTTAATAGTTATTTTTGTAAGCCACCAAAACTTGGCATGTACAGTTGAATATTAGTCATTAAAACCCATCATCATTAAAACAAACCTATGTATAGCACCTTCATTAACTTATGAGATTGACTTACAATATAGGTTGTCCAATGAAGCTACATCTGTAATTAGATCCAAAAGATTAGACTCCACCCTAAAAATGGAAAATAGGGCTGTGAACACCTCCTTCTAACTCAAGGTATCCACCACTTTGTCGTTCCTTCCCAGTTTATGCTTCCACATAAAGTTGTATTTAGCAAAAAACTCCTACCACCAAGCCTACTTTGTGAATAACTTTTTTGGGTCCTAAAAATGTGTTGGCAACATTATTGGTACAAACAACTAACCTATTCCCCAATAAATATACTCACCATGTCTTAAGGCAATGCACTACTATAAGCATCTCTTTTTTATGCATCAAGTACTGATGCTCCATGGTATTGAGCTTTTAGCTCTCAAATATTATAGGATAACCCTCTTATACTAAGACTTTACCAATGACTTTATCTGATGCATCTGTATGTACTTTAAATTGAAGATCAAATTCGAGCAGCTTCAATACAGGTTCAGTTAAGATAATAACTATAAGTTTCTCAAATGTCTCTTAACTTACATAAAAATAACACCACTGACATGTGCTTAATTGATTGTATAATTATTTCATAAAACTTAGTGATAAATGATAAGAAATTTCTTAAAATACTCACTTTGACTCATATGTGGTTTTAGCCACAATTTGGAAGTAAAGGAGCTAAAGCTAGTCGAAAGCATGATATTTGGGTCATTTTTCGAGGATTAATACTCACTTGTCCTCATAGAGCAAGAAGAAGAAAATTTAAAGACAAGAAGAAGATAAGGGAAATGAAAACACAAAGAAGAAGAATCTAAGTTACTCACCGCATGCAGCTGGAAAAATAAGGAAGTAGAAAGTTGTGTATGTTTTATGCAAGAACGTGAATTTAAAGGATGATGGACAATAGTAAAAAGACACCAAAGTGAGAAGAAAAAGGTAGCTACTAGGATCAAATACCAAAGCGCAACACAAAAGCAAGGAGCAAGTAGGAGAAAAATGACATGTAGTAATTGACAACAAGAAGCAAAACACAGCGCAGGTGGATAGATAGAAGTAAGCATAAAACCACAACACAACTGGGAAGGAGCACCATGAAATGACAACACAGTAAATGGGACGACTAAAATGCAGAGGTAGAGGGGAGTAAAAGGGGGTTTTTGAGGCACGAGTTTTAAAGAAAAGAAGGAGGCGCTAAGAGTTGTTCTTCATGGGGGGTCTTCAGGGAACATTTTGAAAGGGGTGTTAAAGTATTATTTTTGGGAGCTCTTGATTCTATTAAATATGAGGGGTAAAGCTTTCAACCTTGAGAGACCGATGTAAGGATAGCTTCATAACACTAGTTCAGAGGCGACATCGACACTGATAACCTGGCTAAGCATTCCTTCCATTGATTTCTTATTTTCTTTCTCTCTTTAGAAATTGATTGTGTTATCCTATGCGTATGGATTTGGGTTTCATGTATGAATGATCATGTTATCATTATAGTCCGATTATTTATGGACGAACCCATTGGGCATTGTGAAAAGATGATTTTAATGTGTTCATTGGATAATTTTATGTCAAACTCATTGCTTGAATATTCAATATAATTCGTAATTGTTATGTTGAAATTCATTTGTAGCGACTAATGGTTCGTAATCATTAGGGATAACATAACCTAAGTTAAATGATGCATTGTGTGTAGTTATTGCCTTAACTAATCAGTTTTCCTAATTCATAATACTACAACCTAATTAAATTTAGAGATCGTATCCTAGGTTATTTAGTAGTTAGGTTTAATTAATGATCGTATCTTAATTAAACTAGGAGAGGTTTGAGAATGAAAAATCATTGAAATGTGTTTAATTAGGGAGTGGGCTGAGATTAAACTAAAGAACTGGATCCCTACCGAATTCTCCACTTTTATCATTTTTTACATGTTTTCTTTAATTGCTTTTGTTAGCTTATTTAGCTTTATTTTATTTTCTTACTTTTAAAACCTAAACCTAAATACCAATTATTTTCATTTCAATAACTTTACACACTCTTTATGGGATCGACCTAGACTTACCAGTGTTATAGTAGTAGGTCTAGTTTATTTTGACTAGCATTACTACGTGCTCTCAACCAATCTTGTTTTTTCTTCAGTAAGTTTATTAATGGTGTTGCTTTCTTTAAGTACCATACTATAAATCACCTATAGTAGTTAGCCAATCTGAGAAAAATTTGTAACTCTCATACTATTATAGGAATTTGCGACTTAATTATCGCCTTCACTTTCTTCAGATCCATCCTGATATAACCTTTACTCATTAAGTGACCCAGGAATCTGATCTCCAACTATGCAAACTCACATTTCTCCATCTTCATGTGCAACTTGTGTTGCCTCAGTCACTCAAACACTTTCCTTAAGTGCTTCCTATATACTACCATATCAGTGTTGAATACTATGATGTCGTCGATATACACCCCAACAAACTTGTCAAGGAAGTTATATAACACGTCGTTCATCAGGTTACAAACTTTTGCATGGACATTAGTTAATTTAAATGACATCACTAAAATTTGTATAACCCATATCAAGTCATGCATGTTGTTTTTTGCTTATTTCCCTCAACTATCCATACTTGTGAATACCCACTTTGAAGATCAAACTTTGTGAAAATAATAACCCTCGATAATCAATCTGTCAAGTCTTTTCTTACCTTGTTCAAGGCTCAATATTCCACACACATCTGAATTGTTCCATCTTGCTTCTTCTAGAGTAGCACAGGGTCACTATATGGGGCATTAGAAGGTTAGACGAACCCTACCTCTAATAAGTCACCAAGTTGTTTTTGAAGTTCCCTTAAATCCAATGGGGTCATCCTATATGGGCACGTGCAGGTGGGACAACTCCTAGAACCAACTCAATCTTATGATCAATCTCTCAACAAGAGGGAAGATTCTTAAGTAAATCTTTTAGCATCACATGAAACTCCCTTAATAAACTTACATTTGCATAATAGATTTCCACTATATGGTTCAGATCAATCTCCTATATGGTAGTGAGATAAGTTCCTTTACCTTTCTTCAACCCTTTCTTGATACTCATAGTTGAAACATACTATACTATTATCATTCCACTACCAGATACAACAGTTAACATAGAAGGAAGTTAATCCTCAGTATCACTCGAAATATTAAAATGGTATAACTTTGACACCTTAAGCTCCAACTTGTGCACCAATTTATCTACCATGAAAGAGTGTGTTACACCTATATCTAATATTGTGATTACCTACTTCTTGTTGACTTGTATTTCCATGTACTTTAGCTTGTCAAAAATATTAGATTTGCATTTAACCATATTTAACAAAGCAATCAGATTTATTACCACTTTCGAATAATCTTCCTCTTCTTCAGCAATTGTGGCATTTAACATCTACTTTATTGAACATTATCTTCTAAAATGTGGACTATTGTATAGGTAACAACCAAGTTTACACTTCTTGGAGGATGCCTCCTCACTTTTGAAGCCACCATTTTGCTTGCCTTTCCCTTTAAATAACCCTTATTAGAGTCTTTCTTCTTTTTTCCGTCACCTTTCTCCTATAAAGATAAGACTTTGCTCTTAGAAGAAATAGAGGAGCCATCCTTAATATCTTTTTTCACTCAAATATCCACCAAGGCATCAACAATTGTGATTGTAATAGATATATTCTTCACATTTTTCCTCCACAATTCATTCACACCTATGGTTGTAACTAGAAAATTTGAAGAGTTTATTCTCATCTAAGATATTATCAATATCTAGTATTAGAGAGCTAAACTTTTTTAACATACTCTCTTACTGATCCATCTTGCTTTAGCTTTATTAAAGCATCCCTTATAGCTAAGGAGTGTTCATAAGAAGAATTGATCATTTAACTCCTATTTCATCTTCTCATACTAATTTTGACAGAGGTTCTTATTCTCCACCAAAGCTTGATATATTCATCTAAATATATATCTGACTTATTAACCTTCTCAGTATCAGTACCTCAGCAACTGCAAAGTGCTACTTTATATCCCACAGAAAGTTCTCGAGCTCCTTGGCATTCTACATACCCTCAAAAACTTTGATTTCATGCGCTTTTACCACATTACTCTCGATACACCCAACATCCTGTGTTGCAATAGCATACCTTAGGGTCATTATCTTTAACTTAGTATCTTCTTGTACCTTCATTAAATCTGTTATTTGAAGTTGCAGCTGTTGGATCTATTCCTTAAACATCTTAAACTAAGAGTATTAGGAAGTGACTTCTTCTTCTTCGTAAGGAATTGGCTCAACAAGTGCCTCCCACCTAGTGACACATTTTGATAAACTACTACCTCCTTCCATTTTGAAATGTGGCTTTAATACCAATTTTTACAAAGGTCTTCTAAGCACCAAACTTATATTG
>JAOQML010123621.1:0-19261 GCA_027568935.1 Erythroxylum urbanii
GGGGCACGGATCCGGGTATCACTATCGATATCGGGTTCGGGTTCAGCGGGAGTTGGGGTGTTACAGAAACATTGGAAGAATCTTAAAAGGTCCAATCCATCTTGACTTAAGCTTTTTGGGAAATAGCTGAAGTTTTGAATTGAACAAAAGTACCAAGTCTCCACTCTTGAATTCCTTCTTCTTGATATGACCATCATGCCACTTTTTAGCCTTTTCTTTGTACAGCTTGGCATTTTCATGGGCATCATATCTTAACTCATCCAACTCATCGAGGTGCAATAATCTCTTTTCTCTTGCTAGCTTCCAATCTATGTTCAATTTCTTGATTTCTTAATATGCTCAATGCTTTAACTCTAATGGTAAATGACACGCCTTGCTATACACAAGTCGATATGGTGTTGTGCCTATAGGAGTTTTGAAAGTTGTTCTATAAGCCCACAATGCGTCATCCAGCTTCAATGCCTAATTTTTCCTTAAAGTGCTCACTGTCTTTTCCAAAATCTTTTCAGCTTTGTATTCACCACCTCCACTTGGCCACTAGTTTGGGGGTGGTACAAGGTAGCCACTCTATAATGAGCATTATATCTTCTCAAAAGGTTCTCAAACGGTTTGTTGTAAAAATGGCTCCCCCCATCACTTATAATCTCTCTATGCACCCCAAATCTAGTAAAAATCTTCTTAATAAACTTTTGAACCACCTTGCCATCATTAGTTGGAGTGGCGACTGCCTCAACCCACCTAGAAACATAATCAACTCCAACTAATATATAGGTGTTACCTTCGGAGGATGGGAATGGTCCTATAAAGTCCAGGCCCTACACATTAAATATCTCCACCTCCATTATACTTGAAAGTGGCCTTTCATCTCTCTTTGATATGTTACCCACTCTTTGACATCTATCCCACTTGAGCACAAAATCTTGAGCATCCTTAAATAAGGTCAGCCAATAGAATCCATACTCAAAGATTTATGTAGCAGTATTGTTAGTTCCACAATGCCCTGCATACAGTGAGCTATGACGTTACGTTAAGATTTCAAGAATTTCATCTTCAAGGACACACCTGCCGATTAAACTGTCAACATAAATCTTATAAAGTACAGTTTCATCCTAAATATAACAAGAGCATTGAAATAGAAAATGCTTTCTTTGTTGATATGAAAAATCAAACGGAAGAATGCCACTTGAAAAGTAGTTTGAAATATAACCAAGGAAGGAAAGGATTATTTACCATCATCAAGGTCTCGTCGAGAAAGCTTTCCTCAATTTCCTCTTCCTCTTTATGATGTCCTCCTTCAAGCCTCAATAAGTGGTCTGTTACGACATTTTCTTCTCCCTTCTTATCTTTAATCTCAGTGTTGAACTCTTAGAGCAGAAGTACCCTCTGGATGAGTCTAACTTTGACATCTTTCTTCGAAAAGAGGTAACGTAATATTGCATGATTTATAAAAACAATAACTTGTGAGCCTAAAAGATAAGTTCACAAGGAAATACCACTGTAAACAATTCCTATTCAGTAGTTGTGTAATTCAGTTGTGCTCTATTCAACGTCTTGCTTGCGTAATAGATTACATACAACCTCTACTCCTTCCGCTGGCCAAGTACACAACCAACAGCATGGTCACTTACATTATACATAATCTCAAAAGGAAGAGACCAATCTGGTGACATAAGAATTGGTGCTGTTGTGAGTGCTTTCTTCAACCTATTAAAAGAATCTAAATAGTCATCATTAAAAACGAAAGGCACATCTTTGACTAATAAATGAGTCAAGGATCTTCCAATAAGGGAAAAATCTTTAATAAATCGTCTGTAGAACCCTACATGACCCAAGAAAGCTCGAATACCCTTTATGTTAGTGGGAGATGGTAACTTTTCAATCACTTCTGTCTTAGCGCGATCCACTTCAATCCTCTTGCATGAAATCTTATGGCCCAATACAATTCCTTCTTGGACCACGAAATGACACTTCTCCTAGTTTAAAACTAGATGAGACTTCTTACATCTTTGAAACACTCTGTCTAAATTAAAAAAAGAATGGCCAAAAGAATCTCCAAAGACATAAAAGTTATCCATAAATACCTCTATAAAGTTTTCATTCATGTCTGCAAATATGGCCATCATGCATCATTGGAATGTAGCAAGTGCATTGTATAAACCAAAAGGGATCCTCCAATAAGCAAAATTCTTATACAGACATATGAAAGTTGCCATCTCTTGATCTTTCGAGTATATAAATATTTGATTATACCCTGAATATCAATCAAGAAAGTAATAAAAAGAATGACTAGCCACTCTTTCATCCATTTAGTCCACAAAAGGTAAATTTAGCTTCCTATAGTCAATACATACTCGCTAACTTGTGACGGGCCTCATGGAAATCTTTTCACCTTTCTCATTCTCTATCATCATCATGCCACCCTTCTTCGGCACACATTGTAGTAGACTCACCCACTCACTATCTGAAATGGGGTAAAAAATCCCTACATCCAAAAGTTTCACCACCTCCTTCTTTACAACCTTTTGCATATTTGGATTTAACCTTCTCTGTCTTTCTCTCACAGTTCTACATCCTTCTTCTAGGTTAATCCTATGCATCACTACATTGGGGCTAATCCCTCTAATATCAAAAACTTTCCACCCCACGGCTCTCATCCTTTTCCTAATGGTCTCCACCACTTTCTTTTCTTGCTCACAATCTAATTCATTGGAGATAATGATGGGTAAAGTATGGTTCTTCCCTAAAAAGGTGTATCTCAAATAGGAAGGCAAGGGTTTAAACTCTAAAATGGGAGGTTTAATAATAGAAGGTAGTGTAGGTGTATCAGTTCTCTCCAATTTCTCTAACTCCACTTCCTCAAATAAATCCTCTTCCTTCACACTCTCATCCCTGTGCACTTCCTTCACGTCATCTACTTCCTCTTTAATCTCCTTAACACGTTCATCCACAACATCAATTTTCATACAAACATTACTATCTATTAGTTTCTTTAAATATTTTGTCATATTAAACTCAACTTGTTCATCACCAATTCTCAACACAAGTTTCCCTTCATGCACATCAACTAATGCCCTACCAATATTCATAAAGGGCTTACCCAAAATTAATGGACAATTTTTATCAGCTCCAAAATCCAACACAACAAAATCAACAGGAATTATAAATTTATCCACCTTTACCAATACATCTTCCACAACTCCAAATGGACTTTTAATGGATTAATCCACAGGTTGAATTAGCATAGATGTTAGCTTGACCTCTCCTAGTCCCAGTTTCTTGAAAATAAACAAAGGCATCAAATTAATACTTGTACCTAAATCATATAAACATTTAGAAAACTCAGAATCACCAATAACACATATAATAGTGAAACTCTCTGGATCTTGTAATTTTGAAGGCACTTGGCTTGATATGATGGAACTGTAATTTTTTATCAACGTTACCATCTAATTATCTTCCTAAGTGCATTTGTGTGTGAGTATATCCTTAAAAAACTTTGCATACTTGGGCATGCACTCCAAAGCTTCCACCAATGACAAATTAATCTGTAGCTTCTTCACTTTCTCTAAAAACTTGAAAAACTGAGTGTCCACCTGATGTTGTTTCACCCTCTGTGGATATGGAAGTTTGGGCTTGTATGGTGGTGGTGGCATGTAAGGCCTTCCTTCTACCTTTTCTTTTTCTATCTTTTTACCTTTTTTTTCTTGGCTATTCTTTTCATACTTGTTTTTGCCATCTACTTACCACTTTGAAGTGTAATAGCCTTGAGTTGCTCCTTTAGAATGGCCTCAGTATTTCTCAATAGGCTATCTTCTTTTTTAGAAAATAAAACATTAGCGAATTGAACTACCTGAACTTTCAAGTTATGGATCGATGAGGCATGGTTCTTCACAATCTGATCGAACTTTGCCTCCATCCTCTTTTGACTCTCCTCCTAGCTAGCAAACATTCTTTTCTGATTCTCTTCTTGAGCTGCTAGTTTAGAACTAAAAATCTCCATAAACTTGTGTATTTTACTTTCCATCGATCCAAGTCAATCTTGTTGAACTCCCAGAGGTCCTTGCGGTCTCGCTTGACTACCTACATTTTTATTACTCTAAGAAAATTTGGGTGGTATTTCCACCCCAGATTATAGGTATTTGAATAAAGATTGTTACCTCTTTGCGATTGGCCCAGGTAACTTACCTGTTTGGTACCACCAGCTCCCAATAGAAAACACTCAGCTGAGCCATGTTCGTTTTGCCCTCACAGCTCACATATACTCGCACTGTCTTAGCTGTAGAGGAAGATACTCCTTGCATGTTGTTCAGATGCTTCATAAGGGTCGTAATCTATGCCTACAAGGCAGTAACAGAGTCAATAGGGATCATACCTTTTTGTTCCTTCTGCGTCACTTGACCACATACAGTTGTTGCTCGACAACTCCTCTAAATGATCATGAGTTGTTTCCACAGTCTTCCTTATCAATGAACCAATAGCGGCTGCATCAATAATTCCTCTCATGCTCGAATACACGCCATTATAAAACGTCTGTAGTAGGAACCCACCCTTGAAAGTTTATGGTAGGGATAGCTTCTCTACAATTCTTTAAGTCTCTCGCAAGATTCATAGAGAGATTCCCCATCGTTCTACTAGAAATTCATGATCTCCCTGATTATCCTCGTCGTCTTGGTCAACGGGAAGTACTTAGCAAGGAATGCCTGGGCAAGTTATTCCTAAGTAGTGATCTACCCCGAATTCAGCGAGTTGTACCACACCTTCGTCTGATCTTTCAGCGTGAAAGAAAACAATCTTAGTTTAACTACATCATCGGACATTCCGTTAAATAAAAAAGTATCACATATCTCTAAAAAATTGGCAATTTGGACATTCAGATTCTCGTTGGATAGCCAATAGAATTGCACACTGTTTTGTAAAATGTTAAGGAGTGCCAGCTTTATCTCGAAATTGTTCGCTTGAACCACCAGTCTTACAACTTCTTGAGGACTGAATCCTAGCTCATGAAGTCCATCAGTGTGCTCTTCGGTACTCCTTACTCTCCTTCTTCAGCCATATCTCCTTATGTAAAATTTAGACGTTTAGCTCTCCTTAACTTTCTTTCTTATCTCTTGATATCAGGAAACTCATCTTCACTAATTTCTGTCGCTCTTCGCGTACTCCTTGTGTTCATGCACCTGTAAATACACAAAGAAAAGCATCAAAAACCTTAAATCAAAGTAATCTAAACTAAACAAGAAGCTAAACAATCAATCCCCAGCAACGGCACCAAAACCTTGTTGAGTGCAATTTTGAAAAATAATCTACTCATTTTACGCTAAAAAATTGCAAGTATATGGGTCGTAACTTATAATTAGAAAGTAGATATTGATCTCACAGGGATTGATACCCAAACACATCTTAATTCAGATCAAACTTTACTTAAGAAACCAAATTGTTTAATGGAAATAATCTGAGTAATGAGCAATAAACAATAAACAATAACAAAATGCAGAAAATTGGAATTCAAGAATTTAATGACTAGAGATCACTTTCTCCCTATTTTATCCCCTTCATATTTTATTAATCGAATTGTGTCTCACCTAAGATGTTCAATTGTATTAACTACCCTCTCTCAAGGTGTAATTAATTTTCCTTAATCAAATTAAAGGAAGTCAATTGAATGATCTCTCAACCTACCCAATGACTCCACCAATTTAACTAGTTATTAAGCTATCTTATGGGTGATCAATTGAATTAGCTGAGATCTCTCTTCTAGCTAATCAATTAACGCAATGATTGTAAGTCTATAAGTTGCTAACTCTTGTTGTAAAATCCTACATAAATAACCTTACTCACTCTCTGGATTTATTGCAAGATATAAATATAATCAACAATCATCAAAGGCAACTTTCATTCAATTTAATAAAATAGGAGTTTAACAAAATAGTTCAAAAGCAATCCCTAAAACTCAATCAACCATTCATGGTCTCCATAACATCATTAACTCTCAAATATTCCATTATATAAAGATTAGAAGAGATAAAAACAGAGAAAATTGAATAAAGAAAACTCCTTCTCTTCTTTGCCAAAATCTGGAATCTTTGATGTTGATGTGTTATTTTCCCAATTGTTGTTGATAATCCTTGAATCTTCACCTTCCTCAAGACTCAAAACTTGTATTCTTCACTCAAAGAGGCTCTTTTCTGCAAAGGGTTTTGTCTCTCTTTCTCTATGGAGGTTTTAATATGTTTTTAGTTCAAAAAACGTAAAGTTTAATTGAACCTCGCATAATCTCTCAAGTTAAATTTGCCCCGATTGTGGGAATTGGCATGATTCCCATGATCATGGGATTTTGTAACAGAATGTCCCAATTCCTACGATCGTGGGATTTTGTAACAGAATGTCTCCTCCTCTCTTGTCCTCTTTATTCTCTAGCTCAATCTCCAAGTTGTTCAATCTTCATTCCTACATAAAGATAATCTATTCTTACCCTAAATTAGCATCAAACATAAAAAACAACAATAAAAATCAAACTAAACAAAAATATACAAAATGAATCCTAAAGTAAAACAATAATCAACTATTATGCAAAAAACACATGTCAATTACTTAGAAAAACATAGGCTAATGCACAACTATCATAACTGTATAACAAAAGCATCAATAAACAAACTATAACCTTTTTTTGTCCAAAACTGATACAAAGATCATGTTTCACCTAAAAGACGATATATAAAATGTGTAATGTAAAACAAATACAAACCCTATATCATGGATCAAACATACGTCCCCTACAAATATTACATTAACTTCTTCATTATTGCTAACCATTAGGTTTTCCTCCTCCTTATTTAGCTTTCTTCTGAGTATGAACCCTTACATTATAGAGGCAACATGATTAGAGGCTCCACTTTCTAACCACCAAAAACTTGATGTGACTATAGCAAGATTACACTTATAGATTATATAAGCCAAGGAGTTACCTGATAGTTTCGATTTTTCTTTCCAGGACTTATATTTTTGGTAATTAAACTTTTTGTGTCCTTTCTTTTTACATAATAAGCATCTCATTCTTTGAACATCTACAGGACCTTTCGCAATGTTGGATTGATCGATATTCATATGAGGAGAAAATTTAGATTTCTTACCTTTAAACCTCTGAGGCTTTACCTTTTCTTTTCCCTTGGTTACTAGTAGGGTCGTATGAGTAGTATTCTTTAGCTCCTCCTCTTCAACAATTCACCAAGAATCAAAGAATTGATGTCTAAAGCCTCATCCTATAAATTGTATGTAGTAACCAAAATACCGAATTTTAGAGGGAGTGTATTCAGAGTTTGGTGTACAGTGCATACATCACAAATGATGATGTTTAACGCCTTTAACTTACTTTAAAGATGGACTATTTTGATAACATACTCCCTTACTTCCCCTTCTCCAGTGTACCTCATAGAGAATAATTCTTTCATTAAGGTATTTATCTATGCATTGAAACATATTTTGTACCTTTAGGAGATATTGTTTAGGAAGTCCTTTGCTATGTTTGTTTCTGGTAGTCCACTTAGCAGATGGTCTGGACTGAACCTCTTTATGGTCAAATAACATATCCTATTTGACCTGTCCCAGGTTGCGCATATAGCCTTCTCAATCTCTGAGCTGAAAGATGTAAAGAGAGATGGCTTGTCTTTAACCATAACCATGTTAATATTTGCCATCTCTAATGCAAACTCTATATCATGCTTCCACTTCTTAAAGTTGAAACAAGTTAAGGTTTCAATCGTGACAATTTTATCGTTTATAGAAAAGGTGATTGCAAATTTGACAATATATTATTTAGCACAAATGTAGGATAACATCAATATTTAAAGTCATAAATAGTATCTGTATCAAAAATCTCATCGCACATATCATGAAACACCCGTGGGTTAAATATATAATACATGCAGATAAAATATCCACATAAAAGTGATCAAAATACACACCACTAACTCTTATGACACTACTATGTGGGTGAATGGATCACTCAGCAATGGCTTCCTCCACCTAATGCCTTTATAAACATCTCAAAATCTCGTATAGTTGACCTGTTGAGATAATATCCAAACATAGGACTAAAGACATCCCTAAACATGCAAGCAGAACAATTCAAATACTAACTTGAAAGGCCACTGTGGTAACTACATTCTCATTAATACCTAAATGGATCCATAAACACAAGAGATACAACTTTTTTTAATCCTTACACTCTGTATGGGCATATAATAAGTGACAATGTACCATCAATAAATGCAAAATTTGTATGTATATTCTCATTATTACATATCAATGCTGAAAAATTATCAATTAACTTTATTTGAGACTTCATCGCAAGAAAAATCTTAATTGGAGTGATAATCATGTGATACAGAATAATTAAAAAACCATATGAGATACTAATACCACATGTATCTCTTTTATTTCAAGTCCAAAGCATGAAATTTCACTCAAAAATTGTCCTTAATAACCAATATGTAATAAATCCAGAAAAATTTAAAAAACTCACTTTATGAATTCACAAGACCTGGAAACTAATCTAGAATGATCCAAGGGACAATTTTTGAATTATGAAAATATTGAGGATTTTTGTTATAGTTGACGAATAGGTGTGCATTAGGATATCTTTTTATGGATGATGTGTTTTCTAGCATAATTATTTATTATTGTTCTAGTTTAGGATTTATTTTTTATGTTTTCGGTAAGTTTGATTTCATTGTTGTTCTTGTGTGTTTGATGTTAATTGAGGGCAAGAATTGACTATTTTTATGGAGGAAGAAAGAAGGAGCCTTGGAGGGTGAGCTAAATATCAAAGAGGGGAAGAAATGAGTAGTGCATCTATGACAAATTCCTACTCTCGTGGGAATCATGAAAATTCCCAAGTCACATGGGAATTATAGAAGAAAACGAGATATATGTCTGTGACAAATTCCACGCTCATGGGAATCGTGCCAATTCCCACGAGCGTGGGAATTATAATTCGAGACAATCTGCAAGGCTTTATTAAACTTAGGGTTTTTGGAATATAAAAGAAGAATTAAACCTCCATCTTCAGAAGAGATGACACCCACCTATTGAAACACCATCCTTGAGTAAAGAACACATGTTTGGAGCATTTAGGAAGGATTGAAGACAAGGATAATCATCAAGATTGGGTAAAAGAGCACATCAACACCAAAATTCTAGATTTTGGAAAAGAAGAGGAGTCTTTCTATTCAATTTTCTGTCATTTTAATCTCTTCTATTCTTTGTAAAAATGGATAATTTGAATGTTGATGATGTTATGGAGACCATGTTAGGCTGATTTTATTTTAGGGATTGCTTTTAGAACTATTATGTTGAACTCTTATTTTATTGAATTAAATGCAATTGTCTTTATTGATTGTTGTTTTTAATTGTCATCTTCAACAAATAGAGAGAGTGAGTAAGATGAAATTCATGTAGGATTGTAGGCCAAGAGTTGGCGATCTATGGACTAATATTCATCACATTAATTAAATAGTTAGAAGAGAGATCTCGACTAGTCAATTGATCACCTATAGGATAGTTTGATAACTAATTGAATCGGTTGAGTCATTGGGTAGGTTGAGAGATCATCCAATTAATTCCCGTTAATTTGATTAGGGATAAATAGTTACACCTTAAGAGAGAGTAATTAGTACATTCAAAAATCTAGGGTGAGTCATAATTCAATCGATAAAAAAGGAGGGAGATAAAATAAGAAAAAAAGTAATCTCTAGTATTTAGATTCTTGAATTCAAATTTTTTGCAATTTCGGTATTGTCCATTATTTACATTAGTCTTTTAATTTTAATTTAATTTTATAGATTATTTTCATTTCACAATTTAGATTTTTAAACAAAGTTGTGTCTAAATTAAGTGGTGTCTAGGCATCAATCCCTGTGGGATCGATATCTACTCTTTTTACTACAAGCCACAACCCGTTCACTTGTGATTTTTGAACGTAAAATAAGTAGATAGGTTTTACCATCAACAAGTTTTTGGTGTCATTGTTGGGGATTGATTTGTTGAGCATCGTGTCTAATTTAGCTTACTTTGATTTAATAGTTTTTAACACTTTTCCTTGTGTATTTGTAGGTGCGTGAACACAAGGAGCACAGGAAGGATGAAAGAAGTTATTGAAGACGAATTCTCCGACATTAAGAAGCACGAAAGAGAAATAAAAAGGGCAAAGCATTTAAAATTTTCAAATCAAGATATGGCTGAAGAAGGAGAGCAAGGAGGACCAGAGCGAGCATTAATTGATTTCATGCGGCCAGGGTTTAGTCCCCAAGGAATGACAAGATTGGTAGTTCAAGAAAATAATTTTGAGATAAATCCGACGCTACGTAATATCCTGCAAAATGGTGTGTAGTTCTACAGACTATCCAACGAGGATCTGAACACCCATATTACAGATTTCTTAGAGATTTGTGACATATTCAGATTCAACAGAATGTCCAACGATGCGGTGAAGCTGAGATTATTTTCATTCACGTTGAAGGATCGGGCTAAACCATGGTACAATTCATTGAATCCAGATCAGATCACAACTTGGAAGTAGCTCGGTCAAGCATTCCTCGCCAAGTATTTTCTGTTGACAAAGACGACTAGGATTATCAAGGAGATGACAAATTTCCAGAAGAGTGACGGAGAATCTCTCTATGAAGCTTGGGAGAGATTTAAAGAACTTTAAAAAAGTTGTCCCCATCATAACCTCCTAAAGGAATTTCTGCTTCAAACATTTTATAATGGAGTGAATCCGAGCACAAGGGGCACAATTGATGCAGTAGCTTGAGGTTCACTGATGAGGAAGACGGTAGAAGCAACTCATGATCTATTGGAAGAGTTAGCAAGTAACAACTACATGTGGTCAGCGAGAGGAGTAGACAAGGACAGAAGGAACAAAAAGGTATGATACCTATTGACTCAATTACTGCCTTGTAGGCTAAGATCATGGCTCTGACAAAGCAGCTAAACAATATGCAAGGTGCATCCACCTCAGCAGTCAAGGCAATACAAACACAATGTGAGCTGTAAAATGTTAACTATTGGGAGCTAGCAGGACCGAACAGGTAAGCTATTTAGGCCAACTGTAGTGAGATAATAACCCATATTCGAACACATATAATCTAGGTTGGAAAAACCATCCTAACTTTTCTTCGAGTAACAATAATGTAGGTGGCCAAGGCATCTTCTCATTTATACACCTTAACAATGTACAAAAGAGCTATTATAAATTGTCAGTAGGCTTGTTGGTTAAAAGTGTATAACTAAGCAATATAGATTTCCATGATAGTTTACACTTACAAATGGAGCAAACGACATTTGATATTTTCTCACAGGATAAGTGATGTCAAATGTGGCCATATAACTAAATTTAACATATATTGTGATAAGTGAATAATATGTATCCATTAGGGCGGATTGCAATTGATAATATTTCATTTTCTACTTCTATAGTTCTGTATTATCCATAATACAAATGTGATTCAAAGCCATAAACCCTCTCTGAACTTTCATTGAACACTACAAAGCCTTCACCATATTATCCTAAATCACCTAAACATATAACCTCTTCTTCCTTAACATACTGTCATACAATGCAAAGCCAAATGCATTGTGTAACAGATAATCAAAACAAACGAATAAGCAATCTTAAACCTAGATTAAATCATCCACTTCAATCGACTCAAAAACTAACATTTTACCCGATATTAATCCCAAGCAAAGTAGTTGAATGACTTACCTCAACCAACAAGCACATGCACTCTGACTGTAGATGACAGAGGGACGTCAATTGGTGAAGCAACCTCTACAGATTCTAAGCGCGATAGAAGATGAGAGAGAGAAGGTGGCTCGAGGAAGAGGGAAGGCGAAAGAGTTAAATGCGGGAGACTAATGAACCTTTGCATTTCATTTACACAGAAGATGAGACAACATTGTTATAGGGGCGAGGACACGATGTCGTCTCATCTAGTTAGAGGGCAAGAGTTTAACCTTCAAGGATACAAAAACGACGTCGTGTTGGGCCAATGACATGACGTCATTCTGGTAGGGACAAGGGGAACAATGTGGACCTGGCCTTTCCTGACGTTTAATTCACCAGAACGTCGCGTTTACTATTTTGGGACGTCTTTCTAACAAAAGACGTCAAACACTTCTTTTATCTGCAACATCTGCATACAACGTCACGAAATCTTGACTCTTTTCGTGACGTTTTTTCAAACGTCACAAAAGTCTCCTACAATTTACGAAGTTTACTTTAAAAACGACGTGAAATGTATGTTTTTGTTGAAGTGAGAAGAATTTGGAAGGAAACATGACATATAATGAAGATTTGAAGCAAAGAAGGGAAGCACGATTGTGCATTAGCCCGTGACTTCCCTCAAGTAGTGCAAATTCATGAATTCTAGAAAATTTTGGTTATGTACAGTCTAATGCACGGCCATGCATCTCCCAAACCCTAAATTTCACTATAAAAAGACGTGAACGGAGGCTAATGAAGGAGACAAACTTTATGAGGTGATTTTGGTTCAGAGAAGTGGAAGACATAAAGAAATCATCTAAAGATCCATCAGAATACAAGATCAAATTACTACCTTGCAAGAATATTCGATAAAAGACAATCAAGGAGATTTAGAATTATGAACCCATTGCTTTCAATTTGTTTTTCTGTTAGTTTATGTTTGATTTAGTGTTCGATGATACATAACTAAACGTCTTGTTAGTGTTTAGGTTAAATGAACCCTAAGTTAATATTTTGATATGATTTGATTCTTTTATTATTGTAATTTGATTATTATATTGTAAGCAAATTACAAGTTTAATATATGTTCTAATAGACTCGAGAATATTAGATCATAATATGATTTCATACATAAAGATTGAGAAATCCTATTGATGAATAGATCTATCATAATTGGAAGGAGTTAATTGCAACCTTAGAGACAGGATGACATAGATCTTCTGGATTAGGGTCAAATTTAATAGAAGGATTCACAATTCGGTAAAGCAATCCTATAAACTTTAACTTGATTAATTTGGTTTAAAACCTTAGGATTTGTTGTTTGTAGACTCAAGGTTAGCTATTAGCATACCATAGAAATCCCCACAGTCCCATTAATAAAATAATTGTGTAATAAAAGATCAATCTATTAAGGGTTTAAGGGGATTCGAAACCTAGATATTAATTTTTGGTATCATTAATTTTCTAAGTGAATTTTTAGTTCTTTGTTCAATATCATTACCTATTTTATTTTATTTTATTTGCTTTAGTTTTATTTTCTTTTATTGAAATCCAAAATCAATCTGTAGGTTAGATAATAGGAAAAAAGGTAATTATTAGTAATCACTGTCTTTGTGGAATTGATTCGTACTTACCAATACTAGCTACAACTACGTTGTGAACTTGCAGTTATTACAATATTGACTAACTTAGAAAAAGTCAATCACCTGACATGGATATTTAAAACAAAGTATAATGCAGATGGGAGTATACAAAAGCATAAAGCTCGTCTTGTAGCTAAAGGATACGCATAACAGCAAGGTGTTGACTTTACAAAAACATTTTCTCCAGTTGCATGGCTTGAAATGGTAAGAACGTTTTTGGTCTTAGCAACTCAATTGAAGTGGCATGTTTATTAGTTTGATATGAAATCAACATTCTTAACTGATGAGTTAGAAGAGTATGTGTATTTTACTCAACCTCAAGGTTTTGTAGTAAGAGGCAAAGAAGCAAAAGTTTACAAACTGAAGAACGCACTTTACGGGTTAAAGCAAGTTCCAAGGGCATGGTATAGCAAAATTGACTCCTATTTTTTACGAAATGGGTTTGTAAGAAGTGAAAATGAGCCTACTCTTTACTTAAAGGAGACATGTAACAATGGTCCTCTTTTAGTATGTCTTTATGTTGATGATATAATATATATGGGCTCCAAACTCTCTTGTAGCTAACTTTATATTTATTATGATGAGTAAATTTGAAATGTCAAATTTAGCTTTGTTGCATTATTTTCTTGGCCTTGAAGTGATACAAGAAGAAGAAGGAATATTTTTCTCTTAAATGAAATATGCAATAGACGTGTTGAAAAAGAGTCATAGGCTTCATTGTAAACTAGCAGTTACTCCCATAAATGTGAATAAAAAGTTGTAGCTTGAAGATGGTACTGAAAAAGCATAGGCAAAGAGATTTAGAAGTCTAGTTGGAGGTTTCATTTATTTAATTCGTACTCGACTAGATATTTCATTCTCTGTAAGTATTGTTTCAAGGTTTATGAGTTGGCCATCATAACATCACTGTGGAACAGCAAAACGTATTTTGTGTTATGTTGCTGAAACCTTAAATTATAGGATCCAGTATAGTCAAGTTTTAGATTTCAAATTGCTTAGCTTTACTAATAATGATTGGTTAGGTTTTTTGGATGACAGAAAGAGCACTACGAGGAATATTTTTAATCTTGGCTCAGGTGCAATTACATGGTGTTTAAAGAAACAAACAACAATAGCATTATCATCTTTAGAAGCAGAATATATGGCTGCTACCTCTTAACTCGTCAATGTAGTTGGCATAAAAGTCTTCTTACTTAGATGCATCAAAAGCAAGAAGTTGCTAATGAAAGTTACCATGACAATAAAGTTGCAATTGCAATGACCAAGAATCCTATATCCTATGGAAGAACAAAGCATATAGACATACACCTGCACTTCATTCGTGATTTGGTAGCAAATGGTGAAATGGTTATGAAGTTTTGTGGACCTAAAGAACAAGTTGTTGATATATTCACAAAGGTGTTATCATCTTAAAAGCATGCAAAGTTTAGGTCATTTCTTGGCATATTAATTTTAAATCAAGGGGTGTTAACTTGATTTAAAATTGATTTTGATTTGGTCTTTTTTTGTTATTTGCTTTGTGAAGATAAAATTTTATATGATAAATTTATTGTTTGATAGTAGATAAAATTTTGTCTTTTAAAATAAATTTGTTATCTATTCGAGAATAAAATTTATCTTTGTTATCTGTTAGGATTTATTTATCGATAAAGTTTTGTCAGATATGATTTATTCCATTGTAAAAGCCTAGATAGAGTTATAAAAAGCGCATTGTATTCTACATCATTTTTGTGTCTTTTCTACTTTGTTTCTTGTGGGCCCTGCATATCTCTAACAGAACAGCACCGCCATAATCTTTTCCCATTTCCTAGCTTCAGAACACGGAACCTCTTAATAAGGATTCCAGTCAGCAAATTGATAAGGATGAATCTAAATAAGTTAAGGATTTCATCATTTGAATTGTAATTATCATCATTAACTTCCTCTAATATTATAGGATGATTCCCTCCAAGATTATAGGAAGTCCCCTATTGTAAACGTGTATATATATGTAGCTTCTGTACATGAAATAAATAGAGAACACTGTTTTTGTCATATGGTATCAGAGCCCTCGGTCCTATTTTTTTCAAACGCTTTCCTGCTTTGTTTGCTTCCTATTCCTAACAATGTCATCCCCAGTCCAATCTTCTAACTCCAGTCAATCTCTTTTGTCTGCTCCTCTCCTTCCCAACCCAGCGGACCCTGCTACTCCCATCATTGTCTGGAATGTTACAGCTCAATCAACAATGAAGATGTACACGAACAATTACCTCACATGGAAACTTTAACTGCAGTCTCTACTTCATGGTCATAATTTGTTAGGCTATGTTGACAGATCACTTCCTGCTCCACCGCAGTCTATTCTCGTTGATGGAAAGACTGTTGCCAACCTCAGTTACGACTCTTGGGTCTGGTAAGATCAACTTATTTTCTCAGCTCTTATTGCAACGCTGCATCACACTGTCGCTTCCACAGTTAATCGGGCGACGACTTGCAAAGAAATCTGGGACACTCTTGCTCAGACATATGCCTCGGCATCACGAGGCCACATCAAACAACTGAAGGTTGCTATCAAAAAGCCAGAACAAGGCAATAAATCCATAATCGAGTATCTCAATTTCATTCGCACTAAGGCCGATGAATTGGCCCTTCTTGGTGCTCCCATTTCAGAAGAGGATTTAACTGATAAGATCCTTGATGGGTTGAATCCCGAATATCATGCAATCATTGAGGCTGTTCATGCTCGTGACGATCCAATTTCATTTGGTGGCCTCCATGAAAAACTGCTGAATAAGGAAGTTGCTATTTATGCTTACCAGCCCCTCTCTGCTGCTTCCCTTCCAACTACAGCATATGCTGTCACTGGTCCTTCCAAAAGCAAACAGTGGCGCCCTTCTCCTCCATTCACTGCAAATTCAACATCTGGCACTCCTTCTTATCGCCACTCTCCACATTTGTCTGGCCGTCATTCTGCTCTACGTCCTTATCTAGGACACTGCCAGGGATGTGGCAATCAAAGGCATCGAGTCACAACATGCCCTCAATACGAGTGGTTTTTTTAATCAGTAACATGGTACTCAATTTCGTCTTTTTGCTCACCGTCCTCCAGCATCTCGTCCTAGTACTCCATAGCAACCATCAGCCAACTATGTGGCTCAACCTCCTTCGGCAGATTCTTCATGGACCATAGACTACGGTGCTACACACCATGTTATAGCGGACTTGCATAATCTCTCCCTTCATGCCCCCCGCCTTACCAACGAAGAGGTCCTCGTTGGAGACGGCTCCTGGTTAACCATTTCGAATACGGGTTCCACTATACTCCTTACTCCCTCTCGTACCTTCCTTCTTAATAACGTTCTTCATGTTCTAAACATTTATAAAAATCTCATTTATGTTTCAAAATGCTAATGTTGAATTCTCACGTGATTTTTTTATTGTAAAGGATCGGGAAACGGGATATCCGCTCCTGAAGGTTCGTTCTAACAATAAACTCTATCCATGGCCCTCTGCCTTTTCTTCAGCTTCGACCCTGTCTCCTTCAGCCTCCCTTGCCACAGTACTGTCTATCACTAGTTCGGTCTCTTCTCTCGACTAGCATAGCCGTCTTGGACGTCCGACGCTAGATATAGCCCGTCATGTACTCTCTGCCTTTCAGCTTTCTAGTTCGTTCGTCCCTCCTAAAACCATGTGCAATGCTTGTCAATGCAGCAAAAGCCACAAACTACCTTTCATGGTTTCTAGTTTAAAATCCAATAAATCTTTGGAAATAATTTTTTCAGATGTATGGACATCTCCAATTTACTCTTATGATGGTTTCAAGTATTATCTCATCTTTTTTGACCATTTTACTAGATATATTTGGTATTATCCACTCAAACAAAAATCACATGTTAGTGACGTATTCTCCTGATTTAAATCTCTAGTTGAACGTTTCTTTAATTTGTCAATCAAAATATTTTATTTCGACAATGGTGGTGAATTTCTTAGACTTACTGATATTCTTTCCTCTTCAGGCATCACACACTATACTACGCCGCCTCACACTCCTAAGCATAATGGCATGTCTGAAAGGAGGCATCGTCATATTGTCGAAACCGGACTTACTCTCCTCTCTCATTCCTCCATGCCTCTTATATACTAGAATCATGCCTTCACCACCACCGTCTACTTAATCAACAGAATGCCCACCCCCACTCTCTCTATGGACTCGCTATACCTCCGTTTATTTCAAACAGCACCTAATTACTCAAACCTTTGGGTATTTGGGTGTTTGTGTTACCCCTGGCTCTACCTGTATGCCACCCACAAATTAGCTCCTCGCTCCCGACCTTGTGTGTTTATGGGATACTCTACCACCCAAAGTGCCTATTATTGCCTACATATCTCCACCTCTCGCATGTTCGTCTCTAGACATATAATCTTTGCTGAAAATTCCTTTCCATTTGCTACACAATCTCCTGCTCTTGATCGGCCCTTATCCAACAACATACCCTCCTAGCTTCCTCCCATTAGCTATCTTCCTCATCATTATACCAGTCCAACCAACTCTAGCTCCTCCCCTCTTCCTAACGATCATTCCCCCACTCCATCTACTCCCACACCATCCTCACTTGATCATACTACTTCCCTCACTTATCACAGTATCTCCTCCATTCGCACCCCTCCCTCCTCACTCAGTCCTTCCTCCGATCTTACACCTCCTCCAGCCAATACTTACCACATGGTTAGAAGAGGCAAGGACAATATCTGAAAGCCTAACCCAAAATACCTCCTAAGCTCTCAATTAACTTCTTCCTCTGATCTTAAACCCACCACACATACTCAAGCTCTTCGTGACCCTAAATGGCGTTCCGCCATGTCCGAAGAATTTGACACCCTAATTAGAAATGGCACATGGTCTCTCGCTCTGTCTAATGAGGCTTCCAATTTAGTAGATTGTAAATGGGTTTTTCGTACTAAACGACGCTTTGATGGCTATGTTGACAGGTACAAGGCACGTTTAGTTGCTAAGGGCTTCCATCAACGCCCCAGAGTGGACTTCTTCGATACTTTTAGCCCTGTCATTAAAGCCACTACTATTCGGCTAGTTCTCACTATTGCCGTCAATCATAGTTGGAAGCTCCAGCAGCTTCATGTGCATAACGCCTTTCTTCAAGGTAGAATTATGGAAGATGTGTACATGACCCAACCACCGGGTTGTGTTGATCAAGACCATCCAACCTATGTTTGTAAGTTGCGCAAAGCACTCTATGGTCTTAAACAGGCCCCAAGGGCATGGTACTTGAATTCCGAGACTTCCTTCTTCACTATGGCTTTCATAATTCTCATGCGGACACGTATCTCTTTGTATATCGTCATGACAATAGTGTTATCTTTATTCTCTTGTATGTCGATGACATTATTCTTACAAGACCAGATACGACTACTCTTTATCAATTTGTTCGTGCCCTAGCCAGCCGCTTCTCCCTCAAAGACCTTGGCCTTCTCTCATATTTTCTTGGCTTCGAGGTTGTCCACAGTCCGCATAGTCTCCTTCTATCACAACTGAAGTATATGATTGACCTACTCAAAAAATCCAGCATACTTGAATCCAAGCCCATTTCAACTCCAATGGCGGTGGACAAAACACTCACACTCTTAGCTGGTGCTCCGCTTCAGCATGCCTCGACTTACAAGTGTATTCTTGGAGGATTGCAATACTTAACATTGACCCATCCTGATATCTCTTATGTTGTCAACAGACTGTCACAATTCATGCACAAACCCTCTGATGTCCATTGGAACGCTGTGAAGCGGCTTCTACGTTATGTACGTGATACACTCGACCTTGGCCTGGTCATCCGTCCATCATGGTCCTTGACTCTACATGGGTTCTCTG
>JAOQML010123635.1:0-19256 GCA_027568935.1 Erythroxylum urbanii
CATAATATATTATTAATAAGTTAGAATGTCAATACAAAAGTCACATATGAACATTGGCCTAGGGCACACTACTAACATCATAAACCCATAATTATCAAATTGATGAACAATTGAAGAGAGATCTTAATTATGAAATTAAATATCTATAAGACTGCTAACTTATGAGTATTTTTGTGAATCAAGAGATTACAAATCTATAAATATCGAATTCAATTAGGGTTACTTGATCAAATCTTGAGAGATAGTAATTAAAAATTGAATAACAAGATTTAGGGAAACAAACTAAGGATAGAAAAGTTCTTAGGTATTCAACTTTGATTAATCTCAATTTTATTGACAGCTCAATTATTTCATGACTTACTTGTTTGTTTTATTATTTGTTTTAATTTTAGTTATTTATTTAATTCAAATCAATTCTTAGTATCTTAGACAAAGTTCCATTCAAGTTTTTTAGGTGTCTAATAATCCTCGTGGGAATATTACCTTTGATAGTACAAGGTACGATCTGTATACTTACATTATCAAAATTTTTATCATCTTATAAAACTTGCTCAACACCAATAATTTAGGTATGTTCATTTCAATTTGATTTGTTTAGCAATAGTTTTAGAATGTATTTGTTTCTTTTTAGTGTTCTATACTTTTGTTTTGAGTTGTAGTTTTTAGATTTATGGATTGAAGTCTATTCTAATGTTTTTCTAACTATTTTCTCACGTCGATTCTTATTAGTACCATTCAAATTTTGCAAGATTACAAACAACAAAATACCCAATACGAGTTCGTGTTTAATCCATCTTGAATAACACAGTACCAATATGACACTATATCTTTATATTTCCTACACATTCTTAAGTGTCTGATACTAATGCATAACTCTCTAAAAAGTGTTAACCAATATAAAATATAGGTGTAACACAGTAGTGTGTAACTTCTGATATGTAATTTTATGTTTTAAACTATAAGTGTATGTTGTAGCTATAGTTAGCAATGACAAGTACGGGTCGATTCCATGGGGACAAAAATTACTAATATTTATCGTCTTTATATTATTTAGCCTAAACAATTATGGTGTTTAAGATTAATCAAATGTAAAATTAAAAAATAAACTAAAACAGATCAACACAATTAACTAACTAGAGCAAAGATGAAACTAAGAAACAATCAAAAACAATAATACCTGAATTTCAAATCCCTCTAAGATTTCTAATGCAATCCTGATTTCACTAGTCAACTTAATATATAGTTTATTAGATCGTATAAATCCCTATCTTAAGTTAATATCTTTCTTAAGAATATTAATACTAACCCCTTAGTTAATTAACTGAAATCTCTTTTATGTTAAAGCCCATAAGATTGCATTAATCGAATTGTAAACTTCACTATTAGGTTTGACCCTAATCCAGAGAATTTATGTTAACCAATCTTTAGGTTTGTATATAACTCCTTTCAATTATCATAAATCTATTCATACAAAAGGATTTCTTAATCTTAATTGCGTAAAATCATATATGAAATAATATGCTAACAATATTAATGCAATAATAATTAAGAACATATAATTGAATCTCAATGAAACTAAATAATGAATTAAGTTAAAATAAAATCACTACAAGGTCTATCACAGGGTTCATTTAATCTAAGTACCAAAAATATTTTAGCTTATAATTATAACATTAAGACTAAAGGAAAAATAGAAAACTAAAAGAACTATAATGAAATCACTTTTAATTTTCATGAAATCCAATTTAGATTGATGAAAATCCACCCCAAATATGTTTACAGTTTTTGTTTTTAATTCATTCTATCATTCTAGGTCATTATTTTATTTTTTCTTGAGCCTCCTATGAACCCTTTATGACTTTCCTCATTTTTTCTTTGTTTTATCCATTTATAGCTCAAATTTATAGTTTCTATAATGGATATAGTCACTTAAATGATTGTCTGAATTGCCATGTCCCTTAATCATACTTTAATCTTCAAACATTGCGAAGAAACAAGGTCTCAAAGAGCTACACAGGCAGCCACACGTTCGTGTAGACTTACACAAGCACCCATATGGCCGTGTAGACTTAAAACAGGTAATCACCAAAATAGCTCTAATTCTTTCTTGTTTTGTCTCGATTTTTCCCTAATTCTTCTCTTTTTTATCTGTGAAGGCTAATAAGACCTAAAAATATAATAGAAAAATAAATACCACAAATAATAAGAAATTCTCAAATAAAAAAGCAAAATGCGTTAAATATGGGATTAGAAATATAGTTTATTTAGCATTTATCAAACTCTCCCACACTTAATAATTTGTTTGTCCTTAAGCAAACCAATTTCATTACTCTTAACTTAATAAGAAACGACTTCGAAAAATCATTAGACAAAAAGGACATCCATCAAGATTTTCCATTATTCATTCAATTACAAAGTTCATTGAATTTTTACGCATTTAGTTACTTGCATCAAATTATAAATTAATCCAATTCAATTCGTAATTATTCAAATTTCGACTCAATTCTCACCATTCCACTTAATGCATAAAGTGAACATATGTAAGAAAATGATAATACCTTTAAACACTTTCATACCCCTTATTAAAGAAAAAACACTAAATTTAAACATTTTAAGAGCGTTTAAAAGCTTGTTTGAAAAGTTGCCTAGCCTTTTGATGCAAGAGTAAACATCATATCATAAATTCCCCTAGTTACTCAACTAAGTCACTATCTCAAATGGCTATTAGCACGACTCTTGAACGCTAACCATTTTATGGTACTAAGTCAGTGGAGTGAAATTATTTATGCTCATTTATCATGTACTATTATTTTTCTTTCCTTTTTTATATATGGTGTAATAAAAATGCCCACAAAGAATTCACATTTAACTCAACATATATACAAATTATACATAAAGTATCATAATGCAAATCGAATATCCATTCTCAAAATAAATGAACTAAATGGAAATCAAATTAATCATAAAAAATTATAACTATTTGCCTAAACAAATCAAATCACAGTCATAACCAGATTTATAATGATTCTTTTTGATCAATGTCCTTTTTAAAATCCCCAAACTATTCTCTGTTAAGTTAATTATAACAAAATTTACAAGCTTGACTATTAAATCTTTTCCCCACATTTTAGTTGTACATTGTCCTCAATATACATAACATGTAAGAATAATGAAAAATATGAATAAAGAAGGGGTGAGGATAATTGGTTCTCCCCTGATAGAAAAATATTTACCCATCTTGTCTAATGTCATCAGCATCTATCAACTACTGGTGAAATCTTTTTTACTGTAAAGTAAGGGTTGATGTTGCATTATAACTTATAGAACTCCATCAAATCTCAAGTAACAAGTTAGGAACATCAAATTAAGACCATGAAAATAACTAAACTACTAATAAGAATCCTACAAAATAATTAATAAAAAACCTAATTATTAGGTTGCCTTCCAACTAGTGCTTTTTTATGAGTCTTATAGTTGTACTTCTCAGTGAGCCCTTTTTTAACTTAGATTTATAATTCGTGGCTTGCTTCTACTTATTTTCCCACATAAAATTTTAGTAGCCTACAAATAAGCCACATGATGCAAGATAATAAAGGCATAAGGTATCAAATTAATAAAACCATTTAACTTTATTAATGCCCTTTTTAACAACAAACTGTCAATATAATAAGGAATAACTAAATGCCTTTGATCGTCAATTGACTCTGACAATTTGTTTTTTAGGAAGTACGAGCCCTTTGTACTTATGATGACTGTCAATAATTCCTCAATAGCCTCTTTATTTGGCTCCTACTCTTTATCTTCCTTTTTCTTCTCTTCGTTCTTTTCTTACTTCTCTTCTTGAACATTAATTTCCTCTTTTTCTTTAACCTTTATCTTCTTTGTTGAATCTTCTTCCTTCTCTTCTTAAACTGTAAGTCCCTCCATATATTCAACCACTACCTTGTCTCAACTGTAGAAAATTAATGTGCCCATATGATCCCTCAAGTTTAATTTGGTTTATTCGAATGAAGCAAAAAGCTTTTAGTGTTTATGAAGGGTAGCCTATTGTACAACAATGCCTTTCATGAGGACATCTCTAAAACACTCCTCTTCCCTTTGCTATTGTTGTTCTAAAAATCTAGATGAAGTATAATTGCTCTATGCATAGTCGTAATAACTGCTCCACTCTGAATTAAAAGTATTCTTATATAGGGTATCCCAAGGCTGGTTCTCCAAGTAATTCGAATGCTCTCATAAATAGTTTAATATTTGACATTCATGATTGGTGATCACCCCCACAAATTTCATAACATACCATAGATATTGGTTGAGCTTCCAAATACATCTCATAGTGCCTCTCATTTGATACTTTTAATGTTGCCATAAGCAATGGCATGCCGTAGTTCCTCTTAATAATACTGTCATCTCCATCCTTTCATTATGTTTGGTGGCTACAACAATAACTACCAAAATCCTAAAAATAAGACACAAACATAAGATCAAGAAAGAAAGCTATAAGGAAAAAATAAATATAAAAGCAAAGAAATAAAAAACATCCAAAAAGAAAAATATGACTAGATTAATTAAAATAAGATTTTCTTAATATTCTAATCCCTGACAATAGTGCCAAAAACTTAATATTTAATTTTATGTTTTAAACTACATATGCACGATCTAGTTATAGCTAGGACTAACGAGAACTAACTAATACATCGATTATCAACATGAGAGGGGTGTGAGAGTCTCCCCTTAGTTAGTGGTCTTCGGAGCTTCCATGCATCCCATGCACACATCAGGTTTGCACAATGCTTCTTGTCCTTACTGCTTGGCTTATCATTGTTTCTTCTGCTCATAGCCTCTATTGGTTTCCTTCAAACCATCGTATTTTACTTGATCTCATTATATTTTTCTTAGCCTCCTAAACTTGTTTTTCTCTAGGGGCATCTTAGTATTTCTTTCTTTATTTCATAGTTCCCACTTTTTTCCCATTTCCCTTTATTGTTAAAACCTGCTAAACCTATTACATTCCTCTTTGAGCTATTGTCACCTTCAATGCCAACATCCTCGACAAATGAAAAAGGCGAGTTTCCACCTTTGCCATCTAACATTCCATCTGCTCCACCTTTTCCATCCAACATTGCTTCACCATCTGCTCGACCTTTTCCATCTAATGTTACTTCACCATCTGCTCCACCTTTGTCATCCAATGTTGCTTTATCATCTGCTATACCTTTTAGTCCCCTAATCTTCAATTCTCAAGCAAAACTAATAGTCAACCAGTAGAGAAGCTGGAAGCAAGTCGTGGGTGAGCAATAAGTATCTAACCTATCCTTTACACCTCTTGAAGAGATAAAAGGGAATCTCATAGTCTACCCTAAAATAGCTACCTTAAAAGAAGGAGCTAGAAGTTGGGAAGCCACTCTTGTTGGTTTTTTCTTTGATCAAAGGCCTCCATATCAAGTCATTAATCAATGTGGTTTATGGAATTGGAAGAACAAAGGTTTAGTGGATGTTTTTTAACTGAAGACAATCTTATTCTATTTACATTCACTTCATTTTCACTAGCTAATAAGATACTTGATAAGGGACCCTAGCACATGGGGAATCAACCCCCCTTTTTGCAAGCTTGGCAGCTAAGTTTGAATTTGGAAAATATCAAAATTTAAAAATTCCCTCTTTAAATTAACTTTCATAGAATACCTCTTGAGTATTGGACTACATAAGGCTTTGGTGCCTTAGTTAGCTTCATTGGAAAGCCCCTTCATATGGATGAAAACACTGCCAAGAAGAGGAGAATAGAGTATGCTTGAATATGTGTTATTGTGGAAATGTCCAAGGAGCTGCCAACTGAAGTTCCTATCATGAGGTTGGGTGAAGGTAACAAGCTTTATAAAGATAGTGTTGTAATTTCCTGTCAATGGACACCCCCTAACAAGTCACATGGTAAGGTATGGAAAGCTATAGGTCATCTCTTCAAAGCTAGAACTTATAATGAATTGATGAATTTTGAAAATACAGATGAAGTACCAGCGGTTATCACAACAATGTTTGCATGATAATGTAACTTCAATGACTACTGATGATTCCTTAGTCACTAATGGTTTATATACCATTGAATAGGCCAACCTGAAACCATCTTTTAAGCTAGAACAATCTAAGATGAACACAATGATACAGATGGAGAATTTTGCCTACCATTCACCTATACATGTTAAAGATAATCAAATTTCTCAATTAGTTTCATAAGCTAATGGTCCAGTTATTTTGGAGGGTTCTTCAAAATTGTTTCTTCCAGTGACGCTCTTGAAATTCTTGCCACTAATGTAGCCCCTTCTGGTAATCACCCCCTCCAATAGTCATAAAACGGATTAATGTAAAAGCCAGTTATGAAGAACCTAAAAACCAATTCATCATAGTGGAAAGAAGAAGATCCCAAAAGAGCAAAGGTAAAGGTTCCAAAGTAAGTTTTAACATGTCCATTATAGTTTGGAATGTACGTGGATTAAATTGCCTTATTAAGCAAGCTGCTTTAAGGGATTTTGTCTTAAGGGAAAAGCTTCTAGTTATAGGATTGCTTGAAAAAAAATAAAGTTTAAAAATTTTTCCAAGATGAATCTTTTGGGGCCTCAATGGAAAATGCTTTCCAATCATTCTCATCATCACTATGGAAGAATTATTAGATGTTATAGAAAGGATGCTATTTGAGTGGATGCTCTCAATGAAACTAATCATGTTATACATCTCCAATTACATTTCTTGTAAGAGAAAACTGATTTCCTAGTCTCTTTAATATACACTAGTAACTTCCCATTTCAGAGGAAGGATTTATGAAACAATTTGATCCATTTCAACAACAACATTGAAAAACAATGGATGTTATATGGTGATTTCAATTTAATCATTTACAGATCTAAAGTTCAAAACTACAATCTTAAAAACTTTCTTGAATGATTTTCTTGAATGCGTTGAGAAGCTAACAATAACATATTTGAAACAAATTGGACACCAATTCTCTTGGTCCAACAAGAAAAACTCTACTTGGTTCATAAGGAAGAAATTAGATCAAGTTCTTGTTAATGCTAATTAGATAGCTCAGTTCCCTAACAGCATTGCTAACTTTAGAGATCCTTTACTCTAGAACACACTCCCATCATCGTTGAATAGTTATTCCAAAAGGCTACCAAGTCTTCTCCTTTAAGATTCAATAACTTTTTGGATAATGAACCTAGTTTTTTGGATGCTTGCATAAAGGGATCTAATGTTATTTGTAGGGGCACTAAACAGTTTGCTTATGTTCAAAAACAAGAGTATCAAAAAGGAACTTAAGCTACTCAATTAGCTCTATCCCATTATATGCGAGCAGTTAGCAATCATTCCTCCTTCCTCTAGCTAAGAGCAAGAGTCAATTGGCTTAAAGATGGTGACAAATGTCAAATATTTCTTCAATACCATCGTAGCTATAAGGAATCAAAACAAGATCAGCTCAATTACCAATCATATGGGAGAGCATTTGCAAAATCTGAATGATATCTAATTGGAAGCTATAAGGTATTTCTCTTCTTTATTTAGTAGTTCAGAATGTAGCCCCTGTACTGACCTTATAGGTATAATCACTAAGAAGATCTCTCAGGAGGATTGTATACTCCTCATTAAACCGATTGAAGACAAGGAAATTGAGGATATTGTCTTCAAGATGGATGGTATGAAAGCTTCTAGACCAGATGGGCTAAATGGTTTCTTTTTCCAGAAATCTTGGCATAACATTGGGGCTTATTTTAAATAGGCTATTCATGAATTTTTCATCAATGGCAAGCCTCTTTAGGAGATTAATAGAACTTTCTTATGTTTAATTCCCAAAGGTACTCAACCTTCCTCTTTCAGTGAGTTCAGGCCCATTGCTTGCACCAGTTTTCAATACAAAATTATATCCGAAATTCTTTCTACTCGATTGAAAAAGTTACTCACTTCGCTTATTAGTGACAACTAAAGTGCCTTCATATGCAATAGATAAATTTGTGACAATATTCTCATTATTTAAGAATTGTTACAAGGCTATTTAATATCCAATTCTTCTACTAATTATCTTATCAAAGTCAAAGCCTTTGATAGTGTGATTTGGAGTTTTCTTTGGAAGGTATTGGAGGCTTATGAATTTATCAAGTGGCTGAAAGAATGCATTTCCACTGCTAGTTTCTCTGTATTAATCTATAAAAGTCCATCTACTTATTTTAATCACCTAAAGTGCTTAGGTAGGGAGATCCTCTCTCCCCTTATTTGTTCATACTTTGTATGAAAATTATGAATTTTTTCATCAAGCTTAAAGTGGAGGCTAATCCCAACTTTAAATTCCATGTAAGAAGCTTAGACTAACCAATTTGTCTTTTGCAGATGACCTTCTTCTTTTTTGCAGTGTTAAGCCTGATTTAATACAAACCTTTATAAAGGAACTAGAAATATTCAAAAGATTACCTGGATTGCAGGTCAATCTTAACAAAAATCAGTTTATCATCTCGAAAGTGCCTTTTTTTTAATCCAGAATCATTTCCATTACTGGTATGTCAATGAAGTCTCCTCTACTGCTTTATTTGGGACTTCCAGTTTCCATTAGGAGTTTAAACTATCTTAAATACATTCCACTCATTAAAAAAAATTCAAAAACAAATTCACTCATGGGTGAATAAATTCTTATCTAATACGGGGAAGGTACAACTTATTAAAAAGTGCTTAGTTCTTTACACATCTACTAGAGCTCACATATCTTCTTATCCAAAGGAGTCACCAACCTAGTGGAAAGATTATTCAAGAACTTCCTACAGAATCATTCTAATGGAAATAAAAGGGCAGCCAAGGTGAAGTTGACTAATATATGTTGTTCTAAAGATGAGGGAAGGTTAAACTTTAGTTCAGTTAAACTGTCTAACTAAGCTCTCATCCTTAAGAGACATTGGTGGATAATTAAAGAAAAAAAATCACTATGGATTAGGTGGATCCATTCTTATTTCCTCAAAGGTAGATGTATTTTGGAAATGAGTAAAAGTCTTTTTTAACTCTTACATTTTAAATCAATTACTGCACCTACAAAGTTTTTTCCAGAATGATGTCGAGTGAAAAGTTAGCGATGGGTTTCTAATCACTATATGGTTTAACAATTGGTTAGGTCAAGGCTCTCTTATCCATCATCTACCCCCATCAATGATCTCTCTTTTTCCCTTTCATACTAAACTCATTTTATTCATTGATGGTAAAACCTGGAGACTTCCTGCTTTTCTTAGTCAACTGCAACCATAATATTCCCATATTCATCAAGTGCAGACACCTTTTATTGGAGAGACCTTCCAACTTGCAAACTCTCCAACAATATTCCTATAGATATACTCAAACTGAGAAATCAAAAAGTAAACTAGAGCATAATCATTTGGCATAATATTCTTCCTCTAAAGTTATCTTTTCTTCTATGGCTTATTGTCAGGAATCAGCTTAATACTGTTGATAGACTTTATTACTTTAACATTAACAAAGGCTGCGCTTTATGATCTACATAAGATGAATATAGAGATCATCTATTTTCATATGCCTAGTTTCTAAGTTTATTTGGGAACAGGTGAAGCTAAAATGCTTATGGAATGGTTTTGATAATTCTATTTCCATCATTATACATTGGTTAGCCACAAAAGCCTTTAGTCTTGTGACAAACAAATTAATTTACTTACTACCTATTTGATTGTGTGTACACACAATATGGAAAGAAAGGAATGCAAGAAAGTTTGAATCCAAATGCAAAACTGTAGATGCACTTATCATTGAAGCTATAAATGGGAGTCAGGAAATTATTTTACTAAAGAACCTTGCATCAGATTGTAGTTTCACTATACTATGTTCATTGAATCTCTAAGTCGTGTGCTATTCACATACTTTGTTTTCTCTTTTTGTGTCTTAGGTGTATCCATTGTCTTTGTGTTGAGGGTTTAACCCATGAACCTCCTTTGAGAGTGTAAACTTCTTTATTTATTTATTCATTAATTCTTTCTTTCTTTCCATTTTCAAAAAAAGTACTGGCCGATCCTATGAGGATAAAAAAATATTTTTAATTATTGTCTTTCTATTATCTAGCCTAATAGATTATGGTGTTCAAGATAAATCATATGCAAAATTGGCAAAATAAACTAAAATAGATAAATACAATTAACTAACTAGAATAAAGATTGAATCCCTCTAAGATTGAATCAAGCAATTATGATTTCACTACTTAACGTAATTTATAGTTTATTAAATCATTGAAATCCTTATCTTATATTAATATCTTTCTGAAGACTTTTAATACCTACCCCTTGATTCATTAACTTAATATCTTTCCATTTTAAACCCCTAAGATTGCATTAATCAATTCATAAATTTCACTATTCAGTTTGACCCTAATCAAGAGGATTTAGGTTGACCTATCTCTAGGTTTGTGTAAAATCCTTTCAATTATGGTAGATCTATTCATACAAAAGGATTTCTCAATCTCAATTGCATGAAATCATATATGAAATAATTTTTTCACAATAATAATACAAAAATAATTAAGAACACATAATTAAATATCAATAAAAAATAAAGAATGAATTGAGTTAAAATAAAATCACTACAAGGTCTATGTTATGGTTTATCTAATTTAAGAACTACCAAAAGTTTAGCTCATAATCATAACATCAAAACTAAAGGAAAAATAGAAAACTAAATGAACCATGATGAAATCCCTTTTATTCTTTATGAAATACACTTTAGATCGATGAAAATGCACCCTAAATATGTTTCTTTGCTTGTTCTTTGTTTTCTCTATCATTCTAGTCCATCAATTTGTGTTTTCCCAAGCCTTATATCTTTTGAATTTCCTCCTTCACTTTGTTTTATTTATTTATAGCTCAAATTTATGGTTTCTGGAGCAGACACGGTCATGTGTATGACCATGTCCTTTAATCTAGCTTTAATATTCAAAAATAGAAAGAAACACAATCCTAAAGAGCTACGCAAGCAACCACACGGTTATGTAAACTTAAACATACAACCATTAAAATAGCTTTAATTCTTCTATTTTATGTCCCGATTTTGCCCTAATTCTTTTCCTTTTTATTTGTGAAGGTTAATAAGACCTAAAAATACAATAGAAATAAAAATCAGTTACATAAATAGCAAGAAATTCTCAAATAAACAAGCAAAATTCGTTAAATATGAGATTAGAAATATATTTTATTTAGCATTTATCAAACTACCCCACACTTAAGCATTTGCTTGTCCTCAAGAAAGTTAATTTCTTCAAGCTCAACTTAGTAAGAAATAACTTTATAAAAGCATTGGATAAAAAAAATATCCGTCAAGATTCTCCATTATTCATTTAATTGTAAAGTTTGTTAAAATATTAAGCATTTAGATACACCTCAAATTACAAATCAATCCAATTCAATCCATAATTCTTCAAATTTCAACTGAATTTTCATCATTCCACTTAATGCATAAAGTGAACATACATAAGAAAATGATAAAACCTTTAAACACCTTCATACCCCTAATTAAAGACAAAACACTAAATTTAAACATTTTAAGCGCATTTAGAAGCTTGTTTGAAAAGACACCTAGCCTTTGGACGCGAGAGTAGACACCTTGTCATGAATACTCCTGGTTACTCAACAAGGTCACTATCTCAAATGGCTAATAGCACCACTATTTAACTTTGACCTGTTTATGGTATAAAGCTAATAGAGTGAAATTATTTATGTTCATTTATTCATATACTACTATTGTACTTTTCTTTTTTTATATTTAGGATAATAAAAATGCTCAAAAAGAATTCACATTTAACTCAATACATGTACAAGTTATAAATAAAGTATTATAATGCCAATCAAGTATCCATTCTTAAAATAAATGAACTAAATTGAAATAAACTTAATCATCAAAACTCAAAATTATTTGCCTAAAAAAATCAAATCGTTGTCACATCCAAACTTATAATGAATAATCTTGATCAACATTCTCTTGAAAAAATTCCAAAAATGTTCTTTATTAAGCTAATTATAACAAAATTGTCAAGCTTGACTAATAAGTCTTTTTGCCCACACTTAAGTTGTACAATGCCCTCAATGTATAAAATATTCAAAAAGAATGAAAAATATGAATAAAGGAATGGTGAGAATAACTGGTACTCCCCTAATAGAAAAAGATTTCCAATCTTGTCCAAAATCATCACATTTTATCCACTACTGGTGAAATCTTTTCTACTCTAAAGCAAGGGTTGATGTTGCCTTCATAACATGTAGAACTCCATCAAATCACAAGTAATAAAATTAGGACTATCAAATTAGAATTATGAAAATAAATAAACTACTGATGAGAATCTTACAAACTACTTAATCAAAAACAAAAACCTATTTATTGGATTGCCTCCCAACTAGCGCTTCTTTATGAGTTTTATAGTTAGACTTGTCAATAAGCTCATTTTCAACATGAATCTATTATTTGCAACTTGCATACACTCTTCGTCCCATATAAAAGTTCAGTAGCTTGCAAATAGACCATATAATGCATGATAATAATGATATAAGGTATCAAATCAATAAAACCATTTAACTCAATTATTGTCCTATTTAGTAACAAACTGTCAATATAATAATGAATTACAAAACTTCCTAGATCTTCGATTAACTCCAATAGTTTGTTTTGTGGGAAGTATGTGCCCTTTATACTTAGGATGACTATCATTCATTCCTTGATAGCCTGCTTATTTTTCTTCTTCTCTTTATCTTCCTCTTTCTCCTCTTCCTTCTCATCTTCCTTATCTTCTTGAACAAAATCTTCCTCTTTTATTTACTCCGTTGAATCTTCTTCCTTCTTTTCTTGAACTACTGCTTCCTCCATATATTCAACCTCTGGCTCCTCTACACTCTAGAAAATTAATGTAGTTATGTGATCCATCTAGTTTAATTTGGAGCATTTGGATGAAGCAACAAGCTTTTCTATTCTATGGAGGGTAGCCTTTTGTAAAGAAATGCTTAATGAGGATATCTTTAAAACACTCCTTTTCCTCTTGCTACTATTGTTCTAGAAGTCCAAATGAAGTATAATCATTCCATACATAGTCATAATAACTGCTTCACTTTGGATTATAACTATTCTCATATGGGGTATCCTAAGTTCGATTCTCCATGTAGTTCGGATGCTCCTATATATAGTTCAATGTCTGAAATTCATGATTAAGGTCATCACCCCCCACAAATGTCACTAGACACTATGAATATCAATTGAGATTTCGAATATATGTCATCATGCCTGTCATTCAAAGCTTTTAATGCTATTATGAGCGATGACATACCATAGTTCTTTTTAGAATTTTGTCCTCTCCATTCTTCCATTATGTTTGGTGCCTATAACAATGAAGATACAAATATATGATCAAGAAAGAAAGTTATAAGTAAAAAATAAATACGAAAGAAAAGAAATAAAACTACCTAAAACGAAGATTTGACTAGATTAATAAAAATAAGATTATCCTAATATCTTTAAAAATTATGCCAAAAACTTGATATTTAAATTTATGTTTTAAATTGTAGGTGTATTGTGTAGCTATAGCTAGTACTGACAAATATGGGTCAATCCTATGAGGACTAAAATTGATGATATATGTCGTCTTTCTAGTATAGATTATGATGTTTAAGATAAATTAATTGCAAAATTAAAACAATAAATTAAAA
Source organism: Erythroxylum urbanii (assembly GCA_027568935.1). NCBI lineage: Eukaryota > Viridiplantae > Streptophyta > Magnoliopsida > Malpighiales > Erythroxylaceae > Erythroxylum > Erythroxylum urbanii. The sequence continues at coordinate 13,710 of JAOQML010123635.1, forward strand.
TAGATCAAAAATTTAACTAACTAGAAAAAAGATTAATCTAAGAAACAATTAAGGCAAACTGTAGTAACTGGACTTTGAAATCCTATTAAGATTTCTCATGCAATCATAATTTCACTACCTAATTTAATCTATTGTTTATTCGATCATGAACATTCTTATCTTATGTTAATATCACTCTGAAGACTTTTAATAATTATCCTTCAGTTGATTAACTAAAATCATTTTCTAGTCAGAACCCCAAAGAATGCATTAATATTCATAAATTTTTCTATTAGGTTTGACCCTAATTTGGAGGATTTATGTCGATCTATCTTTATATTTACGTGCAAATCCTTTCAATTATGGTAAATTTAATCATAAAAAAGAAAATTTCAACCTCAATTGCATAAATAGTACTCTAGAAATATTAACACAGGAATAATTAAGAACACATATTTGTATCTCAACAAAACTAAAGAATAAATTAAGTTAAAATAAAATCACTACAAGTTCTATGCCAGGGTTCATCTAATTCAACTCCCAATAAAAATTTAGCTTATAATCATAACATCAAGACTAAAGAAAAAATAAAAAACTAAAAGAACCATGATGAAATCCCTTTTAATCTTTATGAAATACACTTTAGATCGATGAAAACCCACCCCAAATATGTTTCCTTGCTTATTCTTTGTTTTCTTTATCATTCTAGTCCATCAATTTGTGTTTTCTCAAGCCTTATAAGAACCCCTTTTGAACTCCCTTCTTTTCTCTTTGTTTTATCCATTTATAGCTCAAATTTATGGTTTCTAGAGTGGATATGATCACTCATACGATTGTATGCATGACTGCGTCCCTTAATCTTGCCTTAATCTTTAATAATCACGAAGAAACATGGTCCTAAAGAGTTACATGAGTAGTATTATGTTATCCCCATGTTTGGTAACACGTAATCATCAAGGGTCCATATTCATTTTACCATAAAAATAAGTTTTAAATTTTAAGTAATATGGTTGCTACACGAATTATATGTAGCTTATATTGGTTCCCTGATGTCTCTATTTCTTTATGTGTTTATTCACTAAACCAACAGAGGTTCATATTGTCTTTGTGCACTTCCTTTGTTTAACCAATACTAACCCATGTATATTCCTTGTTTACTCTAACAAATATGTTTTCATGTCATTATCATGTTATTCTTATGTTCTCTAAACATTGAACCATTTCACATCTATCTCACCAATATAGCACCATTATATGATATCATATATGTATTTTGTTCAATCGCAAACTAGCATTTAGTCAGACATAAGCAAATAATTTCCCAAATTTCTTTACTTTCTCTCAATAAAATTTAGTATCCCTTGATTTCTCAACCTAATTTAGATCTACCCACTTCAACTTCATCATATTTTCACTTACTAAACATGAAATTGTAAGTTTTATATGTAATTTTCAAGGAAGACACAATTATGTAGATTAGGGATTTTGGATTAAATTCAAGCATTTTCTTATTTTTTTGGTCCTCCATTATGATGAATTCAAGGTATATTTATCCTTTTAATATTTCATTTTCATATATTCCTCAATGTGGATTGCATGGATAAGAACTTGTCAATTGTAATTTGAGGTATTTTTGGAAATTAAATGTGGTCGAGTTGTCTTAGGGTTAAGTTGTGTAACTTAACGCTTGAATTCAGATTGTGAATGGTTATTTGAACTTATGAGATGTAAATTGCTAATTAAGGACTTTCTTGGTATGCCATGTTGTTGTTATTTGTTTGATTAGATTTCAAGTTTCTTTTTAAACTCTAATTATTATGTTTGGATGAGAATTGGTTGAAGATGGGATTTTATAAAATTATATGGGGCGTTAATTGAATTGAAGTGTGATTTCTTGATATTAGGTTGTTTTGTCTATAAATGGATTTAAGTGGTGTTAAATGATGATGATACCTTACTATAAGATACCAATAAGTTGTTATGAGTTTAAATTAGTAATTAGTGAGTTAATTGGGAGCCAATTTCATATAGAAAGATTTACTTTTATTATTTGTTAAGTTATTAATTAAATTACCTTTGAGCTTGGGTGTTATTATGGACTCACCTTAAACTAATCTTTTTTTAAACTAAGTGAATATTAACCTATGGTTTTAATGATAACAATATATAATATAACTAATATTTTGTTTTTATCCTTGGTTATATTAGTAAGTTAATATGTAAAAGATCAAGTTTGATTAACAGGGAACATATGCAATTCAAATAAAAAACTAAGAACAAAAAGATATCAAGCACATCAAGATTTAATAAATTCACTGTAATCCTTTTTGTGATCTTATCTTGATCATTGGTTTTCTCTCTCTAACCACCAACTTCTCCATGCTTATTTTGCATATGTTTTTCATCATAGCTCATCTATTTCCTTTGCTTCTTCTCCTTGTTTTTATACTCTATTAGCTTTTCCTTTTCCTTCACTCTTACTTGACATTAGTGTTTGTCTTTTAAAGGGGAATTTTTTAGTTTCTCACTTATTTAATTAGTTACCACCTAATTTACCTACTGTTTCTAGAATGATCTTTTAAACTTCTCTAAAAGGGTGACATAACTCTTTTTCTTTCTAATATATGGAACTTATCATCTGTAATCCTACATAGGTCTCCCCCTACATAATCCTTCGAACTTTCCACTTTTTCCCTCTCCTTCAGCCTTTGTGTAGGCTTCTCCCAGTTCACCTCCATGTCAAACCAGTTTATCCTCAACCCTTTAACAGGCTAATTTATAGATCTTGTTCTCTCTGATTGTACTTTAAGCTCTAAGAAAACTTAGGTTCCTTAAGGACCTACTAGTTTTAAGCCTCTTAACTTGAAGTTTAAAGTAAACGAATTTTATCTTATACTGTTCAATTTATTCCTCCAATTATTATGGAAGGACAATTTGTTTTCTTTAAACCATTGGTTGTTCTTAAGGAAGGATATTAGTCTTAGGCATCAATAATGGTTGGTTTCTTCTTTGCAAAGCATCTTGCCTTCCCCATCATTAAACTATAAGCTATAAAGCATTAAAGAATTAAAGAGCTTCTACATATGCTCCTGAATAAGGACCAACTGTTCTTATTTAAGTTTGCTATCAAGGAAAGGGTCCTAAAATCATATAATTTGGTCTATTGCATTTCAATATTCTTCAAATATTACTTCAAATGTGGAGGCCAATGATCAAAATAGACGATACAAAAAAATAGATCTTACTATATGTTAATTTCCACCAAATTATGTTTAAATATTGGTGCACCAAAGGCTTAGCCTTTTGGCAAGCTTTATCTACAAACTAATATGCATGGATGAAGCCACTTCCTAACATAAGAGAGTGGAATATGCTTGAATTTGCATTAGTATAGTTATGATCATAACTGACTAAAAAAGATCTCTATTTTTAGGTTGGAGGAGGATGACTCCCTATTTAAAGACTCTATTAGAGTCTCATACTAGTGGAGACCCTCAATGTAACAACAAAGAAAGGCTTGGAGGCCTAATGAGAGGAAATTCAAAACATGATAATGTAATGAAGTAATAGGTTTAGGAACCTCCTACAATCCAAAGTCCACAGTTGCTTATGATCAGTCATTAAGCTGCTAAGACTTTAATCCTGAGCCTGTTGTTCTATAGGTATTGAAGTTATTCTCACTAAGGAAATTAAGGAAACATGATTATAAATAGTATTATTTTTTCCAAGAAATTGTTAATATCTAAACAACCTGAGATTATAATTAAGAAATCTTCTGAGCAAGAAGCAATTTTTCAAACTTCTACTTGCATTGAATATAATATGAATAATCCATTAGATAATACTAGCTCCATTGGTCCTAATAATTGAACCAAGAAACATTATAGAAAGGGGCTCCCCTATTGGTTCTCGTAAAGGATTCAAACCTATTGGAAGAAAGAAGTTAGGGTGAAAAGTAGAGAATAGACTATCTAAACCACCATATTAGTTAATAAATATTTGTTCCTAGAATGTTAGGGGCTTGAATGAGCCTAGAAAACAAAATATGGTTTTTGATTACATCAATTTAGTAAAGACAATGATGTTTGGCCTTCCAGAGACTAAATTCAAGGGTGATAAATGCTCAAGTTTATAGATGTTCAAAAAGAAATGGTCTCTTATAACCAACTATGGTGATCAACATCTGAGATGAATTGTAGTCGCTTTTAACTCTAACTAGATCAAATTTATCCAATCTTCATCTACTACGCAATTTGCTCATATGCTTTTTAATCAAAATATATTTCAAAAGCTAGTTAGAAAGAACATGGAGACCAAAACACAAAATATTTCCATAACTCAATCATGACTAGGAGGAATTCCAACAATATATGCTTACTAGCCCTAGACGATGTGAGGTTTATTACATACCAAGATGAGATCAACATAGAGGTGGAGCATTTCTTCAAAGTGTCCTTGGGTTCCCTAACTCCTAGTTCTTCAACCATCTAAATACTAGAATCTTGCATCAATAACAAGTTCACAAGAGAACATCTTGAGATGCTAAATATGTCGTTGAATAAGCAAGAGATAGAGAAGATGATCTTTAAACTGAATTTGGATAAAGTTCTAGGCTTGGATGGACTAAATAGATGCTTCTTCTAAAAGACATGGTTAATAATAAGGGATTCAGTTACTAAGGCAAATGTTGAAGGAGATTACCCTCCTAAAAATCTTAATCCTAAGTCCTTATATGAATATTACCCTATCTCATGATGTAATTATATTTACAAGTTAATTTCAAAGATGCACGCATAAAGGTTCAAAGCAGTTATGAAAACTATGATTAATAAGGCTTAAAGGGCTTTATTAGAGAATACAATGATTGCCGATAATATCTTGATAGTGTAAGAGCTCTTCAAAGGTTACAATAGGAAAAAATACTATAGAAATTATGCTATTAAGTTGGATTTCCATATGGATTATGATTTGATAAGTTAGCTAATCAAACAACTATTAAAAGTGTGGGGTTTTCTAGATAAATTCAAAAAATGGATCAACTATTGTATCACATTGATCTCATTTTTGGTTTTAGTGAATAGGGAGCCTATAAGCTTATTCAAAGGAGAAACAAGTCTTAGGCAAAAGGATCAATTGTCACCTTATCAGTTCATCCTATACATGGAGGCTTTGTTAAGGCTAATAAATCATAACATTAGGTCTGATCCTAGTTTAAAATTCTATAGTAAATGTAAAAAGCTTAACATAATTAACCTATTTTTCATAGATGACCTACTCATAGTCTTCTTATAGCCTTACTTAGAAACATGTAAGGAGTTACTGGGGTTAGCTCTTAAGAAAGAGGAGTTATATGATCCATTCAACTAATGCCCAACAAGGTGGATGGTTCGCTACAATTGATAGTAGTGTTTTGTATGATGATTTAGGGTTTAATTTGTTAAGCATTTTGTGTTAAATTGAGTGTTGAGTATGCATTTCGGGCTTAATTAGATTAGTTTTTGTGTTTAAGTGTTTTCATGGGTTAGTTTGAATCTTTGAGCTTAAATTGTATATTTTTTAGGTACCTTG
>JAOQML010123696.1:0-19244 GCA_027568935.1 Erythroxylum urbanii
CAAGTCATAATGTTAATACATGAATCACAAATATCCATTGGCCTAGGGCACACTACTAACAGTTTTGCCCACCGAAGCTGTGCTAATAGGCTGTGTTTTCCACCGAAGGTGCCCAACGGGCTATTTTGTCCATCGAAGGTGCCTAACGACTGTGTCAACGAGTTGTTTTGCCCTCCAAATGTGTGCCAACTAGTTATTTTGCCTCTTGAAGGTGAGCCAACGGGTTGTTTTCCCACCGAATGTCTGCCACAGATTGTTTTTCCAACTAAAGGTGCCTAACAATCATGCCAATGCGTTGTTTTGCCCACCAAAGGTGCCCCACGGATTGTTTTTCCCATTGAAGGCAGCTAACGACTTTGCCAAAGGGTCAATTTACCCAATGAAGGTGTGCCAATGGGCTATTTTGCCTACCAAAGGTAAGTCAATGGCCTGTTTTGCCACCGTATATGCCCAATAGACTATTTTTGACACCTACTGTGCTTAGTGATCATGCCAATGGGCTATTTTACCCTCCGAAGGTCTACCAACATGCTATTTTTCCTAGCGAAGGTGCCTGATTAAGATGCCAATGGGCTACTTGGCCCACTTAAGGTGCCTATGGATCGTGCCAATGGGCTATATTTCCCACTCAATGTGCCCAATGGGTTATTTTGTCCATTGAAGGTGCCTAGTGATCGTACAAACGAGCCATTTTGCCTACTGAAGTTTTGCCAAATGGCTATTTTTCTTCCTAAAGGTGTGCCAATGTTCCGTTTTCCCATCAAAGGTGCCTAACGATCATGTAAATATGCCAACGTGCTACTTTCCCACCGAAGGTGCCTAGCGACAGTACGAATGAGCTGTTTTGCCCATCGAAGCTATGCCAAAAGGCTATTTTTCTTCTTAAAAGTGTGCCAATGGGTTGTTTTTTCCACTGAAGGTGGCCAACTAACTATTTTTGCCACCTAAAGTTCCTAGCAACTATGCCAATGGACTATTTTCCCATTAAATGTCTGTGACGACATGTTTTTCCCACCGAAGATGCCTAACAACTATGCCAATCAATTATTTTGTCCACCAAAGGTGTGCCAAATGGTTGTTTTATAGATCGAACTGTTTCCCAACAGGTTGTTTTGCTTGCAAAAGGTTTACCAACAAGCTGTTTTACCCACTGAAGGTGCCCAGCAACCGTGCCAATGGGCTATTTTAGCCATTGAATGTGTGCCAACAGGATGTTTTTCCCACCAAAGGTGCCCAATGGACTGTTTTTCCCACCAATGGTGCCTAGTGACCATGCCAACTAGCTGTTTTACCTACCGAAGGCGTGCCAATGGGTTACATTTCCCACCGAGGGTGCCCAAAGGGTTGTTTTTCACACTGAAGGTGCCTATCGATCATGCCAACTTACTATTTTTCCTACTGAAGGTGTGCTAATGGGTTGCTTTTTCCACTAAAGGTCTAACATGCCAACGTGCTATTTTTCCCATCAAAGTTGTGCCATCGAGTCGTTTTTCCCACCCAAGGTGTGCCAAAAGGCAATTTTACCCACCGAAGGTGCCTACCGACCATGCCAATATGCTATTTTACCCACTGAAGGTGCCTATTGATCGTGCTAATGTGTTGTTTTCCCCACTAAAGGAGTGCCAATAGGTTATTTGTCCCACCAAAGGTGCCTAGCGACAGTGTCAACGAGTTGTTTTGCTCATCGACGGTGTGCCAATGAGCTATGTTTCTCACCAAAGGTGCCCAACGGGCTATTTTTTCCATCAAATTTGCTTACCGATTGTGCCAACGGGCTATTTTGCCCCCCAAAGGTGTGCCAACGTGCTCTTTTACCTACCAAAGATGTGCCAACGAGTTGTTTTTCCCACCAAAGATGCCTTGCGACTAAGACAAAAGGCTTTATTGCTCACTAGAGGTTTGCAAATGGTGTTTTGCCTCCCAAAGGTGTGGCAAGGGTTATTTTTCCCGTTAAAGGTGCCTAATTGACTATTTTTTCCACCTAAGGTGCCTAGTGTCCATGCCAACGGGCTATTTTTCCAACCGAATGTCTGCCACAGACTGTTTTTCCCACTGTAGGTGCCTAGCGACCATGCCAACAGGTTGTTTTATTCACTGAAGATGTGCCAACGGGCTGTTTTGCCTACCGATGATGTACCAATCAGCTGTTTTACTAACCAAAGGCACATCAATAGGCTGTTGTTCCTACCTAAGGTGCCTAGCGACCATGCCAAAGGGTTATTTTGGCCGTCAAATGTATATCAACGGGCTGTTTTTCCTAACAAAGATGCCCCGTGTACTATTTTTCCCACTAAAGGCACCTAGCTACCTTGCCAACGAGTTGTTTTGCTAATCAAAGAAGTACCAGCGGGTTGTGTTTCTCACTAAAGGAGCCTAATGGGCTATTTTACCCATCGAAGGTGCCAAGTGACCATGCCAACAGGTTGTTTTGCCTCCCGAAGGGGTGGCAAAGACTGTTTTTCCTGTCGAAGGTCCCTAACTGACTGTTTTTGTCACACAAGGTGCTTAGTGACTGTGCCAATAGGCTATTCTTCCCGCCACTGACTGTTTTCCCACCGAGGGTGCCTAGTGACCATACCAATGGGCTGTTTTTCCCACTAAAGGTGTGCTAATGGGTTATTTTGCCTATTGAAGGTGTGCCAATCGAGTGTTTTGCTAACCAAATGTGTGCCAATGGGATATTATTCCCACCTAAGGTGCCTGGTGACCATGCCAATGGGCTATTTTGGCCACTGAATGTGTGCCAACAGGCTATTTTTCCTAACAAAGATATCATATGGATTGTTCTTCTCATTGAAGGCAGCTAGCAACTTTGCCAACGGGCTATTTTACCCATCAATGGTATGCCAACAGGCTATGTTTCCCACTAAAGGTGTGCCAGTAGGCTCTTTTTGTCACTGAAGGTGTGCCAACGTGCCGTTTTTCCTACCTAAGTTGCCTAATGACCATGCCAATGGGCTATTTTACCATCGATGATGCCTATGAACTGTGTCAATGTGCTGTTTTTCCCACCGAATGTCTACCACAGATTGTTTTTACCACCGAAGGTGCCTAACAATCGTGCCAATAAGTTGTTTTGCCCATCGAAGGTGCCCACGGACTATTTTTTAAATCAAAGGCAACTAACGACTTTGCCAATGGGTCATTTTGCCCCCTGAAGGTGTTCCAACGGGCTGTTTTGCCTACCAAGGGTGTGTCAATGGTCTATTTTCCCACTGTACGTGCCCAACGGACTGTTTTTCCCTTACTGTGCTTAGTGACCATGCCAATGGGATATTTAGGTCCCCAAATGGGATCAATGGGTTGTTTTTCTCACTGAAATAACCTAACGACTTTGCCAACAGGCTATTTTACCCCCCGAAGTTGTGCCAACGGGCTATTTTTCCTAGCAAAGGTGCCTAACTAACATGCCAGCAGGTTATTTGTCCCACTGAAGGTGCCTATAGATCATGCCCACAGGCTATGTTTCTCACTCAATGTGCCCAGTGGGCTATATTGCCCACCGAAGGTGCCTAGTAACCATACGAACGAGCTGTTTTGACTACTGAAGCTGTGCCAATGTGATTTTTTTCCTAATGTGCTCTTTTTCCCACCAAAGATGCCTAACAATCATACAAACGTGCCAATGTGCAGCTTTTCCCATCAAAGGTGTGCCAAGGGGCTATTTTTCCACCGTAGGATTTCCAACGTGCTGTTTTTCCCACTAAAGGTATTCTAACGGGCTATTTTTCCCATTGAAGGTGCCTAGTGACCACGTCAATAGGCTAATTTGCCCATTGAAAATATGCCAATGTGCTAACTTTCTCATCGAACAAGCCCAACAGGCTATCTTTCACACCAAAGGTGCTTAACGACCATGCCAATGGGCTGTTTTGCCCATCAAAGGTCTGACAATAGGATGGATTTCATGTCGAAGATGCAAAACAAGCAGTTTTTTAGACCGAAGGTATTTAGCGATCATGCCAACAGGCTATTTTGTAGACTGAAGGTGTGCCAACGGGCTACTTTGCCAACCAAAGGTGTGCCAATGGGTTCCTTTTCCTACCAAAGATGTGCCAATGGGTTCCTTTGCAGACTGAAGATGTACCATCAGGCTATTTTGCCTATTAAAGTTGTGCCAATGAGTTGGTTTCCCACTAAAGGTGCCCAACATACTATTTTTCCCACCTTAAATGCCTCGCAACCATGCCAACGGGTTGTTTTGACCACCAAAAATGTATCAACAGGCTATTTTTCCCACCCGAAGGTGCCTAACTGATAGTTTTTCCCTTCGAAAGCACCTAGCGATGTTCACAACGGGCTATTTTGCTTACTCAAGGTGTGCCAACGGGTTGTTTTGCCTGCCATGGGTGTGTTAAAGGTCTATTTTTCCACCGTATGTGCCCAACGGACTATTTTTGTCCCCTACTGTGCTTAGCAACCTTGCCAACGGGCTATTTTGGTCCCCAAATGGGCGCCAATGGACTGTTTTTCTCACTGAAAGCACCTAGCGACTTTGCCAACAGTCTGTCTTACCCAACAAAGTTTTGTCAACGATCTGTTTTTCTCAGCAAAGGCACCTGAATACCGTTCCAACTGGCTATTTATCCAACTGACGGTGCCTATAGATTGTGCCAACGGGCTATGTTCCCACTCATGGTGCCCAACGGGCTATTTTCCTACCAAAGGTGCCTAACAACTGTACGAATGAGCTAATGGTTGTTTTTCTTCCTCAAGGTGTGCCAATGGGCTATTTTTTCCACCAAAGGTAGCCAACTAACTATTTTTTCCACTTAAAGTGCCTAGCAACTATGCCAACGGACTATTTTCCCATCGAATGTCTGCCATGACATGTTTTTCCCACTGAATGTGCCTAACGACTATGCCAATGGGTTATTTTACCCACCAAAGGTGTGCCAAATGGTTGTTTTATAGATCAAAGGTTTGCCAACGGGTTGTTTTATCTGCCAAAGGTTTGCCAATGAGCTATTTTACCTACTGAAGGTGCCTAGCGACCATGCAAATGGGCTAATTTGGCCATTGAATGTGCGCTAACAGGCTATTTTCCCACCGAAGGTGCCCAATAGACTATATTTCCCACTGATGGTGCCTAGTGACCATGCCAACTGGCTGTTTTACCCACTGAAGGTGTGCCAACGGGCTGTGTTTCCCATCGAGGGTACCCAACGGCCTGTTTCTCACACCGAAGGTGCTTATCGATCATGCCAACGTGTTGTTTATCCTACCGAAGGTGTGCTAATGAGTTGTTTTTCACTCTAATGGTCCAACATGCCAACGTGCTATTTTTTCCCATTAAAGGTGTGCCAATAGGCAGTTTTACCCACCAAAGATGCCTAGCGACCATGCTATTGTGCTATTTTACATACCGAAGGTGCCTATCGATCATGCCAACGTGTTGTTTTTCCCACCAAAGATGTGCCAATGGGTTATTTTTCCAATCAAAGGTGCCTAACGACCGTGTCAAGGAGTTGTTTTTCCCATTGAAGGTGTGCCAATAAGCTATTTTTCCCACCAAAGGTGCCCAACGGGCTATTTTCCCATCATAGCTGCTTAGCGATCGTTCCAACGGGCTATTTTGTGCACCAAAGATGTGCCAACGGGTTGTTCTACCCCCTAAAGGTGTGCCAACGTGCTCTTTTGCCTTCCAAAGATGTGCCAACGAGTTGTTTTTCCCATCAAAGATGCCTTGGGACTATGACAACGGGCTTTACTGCCTACCAAAGGTGTGTCAACGGGTTGTTTTGCCTCTCGAAGATATGGCAAGGGTCATTTTTCTGGTCGAAGGGTCCTAATTGACTGTTTTTGCCACCTAAGGTGCCCAGTATCTATGCTAGCATGTTGTTTTTCCCACCGAATGTCTACCACAGACTGTTTTTCCCATTAAAAGTGCCTAGTGACCATGCCAACGGGCTGTTTTGCCCACTAAAGGTGTGCCAACAGGCTATTTTTCCTACTGAAGGTGTTCTAATCAGTTGTTTTCTAACCTAAGTTGCATCAATGGGCTGTTGTTCCCACCTAAGGTGCCTAGCGACCATACCAAAGGGTTATTTTGATCACCAAATGTGTACCAATGGGCTATTTTCCAAACAAAGATGCCCCATGGACTTTTTTTCAACTGAAGGCAGGTAGTGACTTTGCGAACAGGTTGTTTTACCCACCGTAGGTTTGCTAACGACTGTTTTGCCTACCAAAGGTATGCTAACAGGCTATTTTTCCCACCAATGGTGCCCAACGGAATGTTTTTCCCACCTAAAGTGCATAGTAACCGTGCTAACGAGCTGTTTTGGCCATAAAAAGTGCACCAACGGTCAGTTTTTCTCATCGAAGGCACCTAGCAACCTTTGCAACAGATTTGCCCACTGAAGGTGTGCCAAGGGGCTGTTTTGCCTACCAAAAGTGTGCCAATGGGCTATTTTTCTATCGAAGGTGCCCAAAGACTCTTTTTGCCACCTTAGGTGTCTAGCGACCGTGCTAACAACTTATTTTGGTTACCAAATGTGTGCCAACAGTCTGTTTCTCTCATCGAAGATGCCCCATTGATTGTTTTTTCACCCAAGGCACCTAGTGACCTTGCCAACGAGTTGTTTTACCTATCGAAGGACTGCCAACAAGTTGTGTTTCTCATCGAAGGTGCCCAATGGGCTATTTTGCCTATCGAAGGTGCCTAATGACCATGCCAACAGGATAGTTTGCCTCCCAAAGGTATGGTATGGGCTTTCTTTCCCGTTGAATGTGCCCAACCGATTGTTTTTGCCATATAAGGTGCCTAGTGACCATGCCAACAGGCTAGCTTTGCTGCCAAATGTTCACCACGGACTGTTTTCCCACCGAAGGTGCCTAGTGACCATACTAATGGGTTGTTTTGTCCATTAAAAGAGTGTCAACGGGCTGTTTTGCCTATCGAAGGTGTGCTAATCAAGTGTTTTGCCAACCAAATGTATGCCAACTAGCTGTTGTTCCCACCTAAGGTGCCTAGTGTCCATGCCAACGGTCTATTTTGGCCACCGAATGTGTACCAACAAGCTATTTTTCCCAACAAAGATGCCCCATTGACTATTTTTCCCACAGAAGGCAGCTAGTGACTTTGCCAACGGGCTATTTTACCTACCAATGGTATACCAATAGGCTGTATTTCCCACCGAAGGTGTGCTAATAGGCTCTTTTGTCACTGACAATTTGCCAACATGCTGTTTTTCCTAGCTAAGTGTCTTAACAACCATGCCGACAAGCTATTTTCCCACCGATGAGGCCTATCAACTATGCTAATGTGTTGTTTTTCCCACCAAAGATGCCTAACAATCATGGAAACGTGCCAACGTGTTGTTTTTCCCATCAAAGTTGTGCCAATGGGCTGCTTTTCCATCCAAAGGATTGCCAATGTGTTGTTTTTCCCACTAAAGGCATTCTAACGGGCTGTTTTCCCATAGAAGATGCCTAGCGACCATGTCAATAGGCTGTTTTGTCCATCAAAAATGTGCCAACGGGCTAACTTTGTCATGAAACAAGCCCAATGGGCTATCTTTCACACTGAAGGTGCCTAATGACTGTGCCAACGGGCTGTTTTGCCCATCGAAGGTGTGACAATAGGATGTATTTCTTATCGAAGATGCCCAACAAGTAGTTTTTTTTACCGAAGGTGCTTAGTGATTGTGCCAATGAGCTGTTTTGTGCACTGAAGGTGTGCCAACGGGCTGCTATACCAACCAAAGTTGTGCCAACGAGTTCCTTTGCCTACTAAAGATGTGGCAATGAGCTATTTTTCCTACCGAAGGTGCATAACAAACGTGCCAACAGGCTGTATTGCCCACTAGATGTATACCATCATGCCATTTTGCCTACTGAAGGTGTGCTAACGAGCTGGTTTCCCACTGAAGGTGCCCAACAGACTATTTTTCCCACCTTAAATGCCTCGCAACCGTGGAAACGGGTTGTTTTGGCCATCAAAAGTGTACCAATAGGTTGTTTTCTCACCAAAGGTGCCCTACGGATAGTTTTTCCCTTTGAAGGCACCTAGTGACTTTGCCAGCGGGCTATTTTACAATCCGAAGGTTTGCCAATGGCCTCTTTTTTCACCGAAGGTGCTCAACGGATTGCTTTACCACTTAAGGCGCCTAACGACATTGCCAGCAACCTATTTTTCCCACCAAATCTACCCCACGGACTGTTTTCCCAATAAAAGCACCTAGCGACTTTTCCAACTGGTTGTTTTGTCCACTAAAGCTGTGCCAATGGACTGTGTTTCCCATATAAGGTGCCTAAGGGGCTATTTTTCCCACCAAAGGTGCTTGTGACTATGCCAATGGGATATTTTGCCCTCCCAAGGTGTGCCAATTGGTTGTTTTGCCTCTCGAAGGTGTGCCAACAAGTTGTTTTCCCACTAAATGTCTACCACAGACTGTCTTTCCCATCCAAGGTTCCAAACAATTGTGCCAATGAGTTGTTTTAGACACCAAAGATGCCTGACGGACTATTTTTCCCATCGAAGGCAGCTAACGACTTTGCCAATGGATAATTTTGCCCATCGATGGTGTGCCAACGGGTTGTTTTGTTTACCAAGGATGTTCCAATGGTCAGTTTTTCCATCGAATGTGCCCAACATACTATTTTTGCCACCTAATGTGCTTAGTAACCATGCCAACGGGCTATTTCAGCCCCCAAAATGGGCACCAATGGGCAGTTTTTCCCACCGAAAGCACCTAGCAACTTTGCCAATGGGCTGATGTGCCCACTGAAGCTTTGCCAAGGGGCTGTGTTTCCCACCGAAGGTGCACAATGGGCTATTTTCCCTCGTCAAGGGTGCCTAACGACTGTGCCTACGAGCTGTTTTACCCTCCAAAGGTGTGCCTTCTAGCTATTTTGCCTCTTGAAGGTCTGCCAACAGGCTATTTTCCCATCGAATGTCTGCCACAGACTGTTTTTCCCACCGAAGGTTCCTAACAATCGTGCCAATAAGTTCCTTAACCCACCGATGATCCCCCATGTACTATTTTTCCCGTCGAAGGTAACTAACGACATTTCCAACAGGTCATTTTGCCCATCGAAGGTGTGCCAACGAGCTATTTTAACTGCCAAGGGTATGTCATTGGTCTATTTTCCCACCGTATGTGCCTAACGGATTATTTTTGCCACCTACTGTGCTTAGCGACCATGCCAACGGGCTATTTTACCCACGGAAGGTGTGCCAACAGGCTATTTTTCCTAGCGAAGGTGCCAAACTAACATGCCAGTGGGCTATTTGTCCTACTGAAGGTGCCTATAGATCGTGCCAATGGGCTATGTTTCCCTCTTATGGTGCCCAACGGGCTATTTTACCACCGAAGGTGCCTAGCAACTGTACAAATGAGATGTTTTACCCACCGAAGCTATGCCAAATGGCTATTTTTCTTCTTGAAAGTGTGCCAATGGGCTGTTTTTTCACCAAAGGTGGCTAAGTAACTATTTTTGTGACCTAAAGTGCCTAGCTATCGAGCCAACGGACTATTTTCCCATCGACTGTTTTCCACGACATGTTTTTCTCACTAAATGTGCCAAACGATTATGCCAACAGGTTATTTGACGTACCAAAGGTGTGCCAGATGGTTGTTTTATAGGTCGAAGGTTTGCCAACAGATTGTTTTGCTTACCAAAGGTTTGCCAACGAGCTATTTTATCCACCAAAGGTGCCTAGCGACCATGCCAATGGGCTATTTTTTCCATTGAATGTGTGCTAACAGGTTGTTTTTCCCACCGATGGTGCCTGGTGACCATGCCAACTAGCTGTTTTACTCAATGAAGGTGTGCCAACGTGCTATTTTCCAAATGAGGGTGCCCAACAGGCTATTTTTCACACCGAAGGTGCTTATTGATCATGTCAACGTACTGTTTTTCCCATCAAAGGTGTGCCAACAGGCTGTTTTTCCTACCCAAGGTGTGCTAACGGGTAGTTTTATCCATCGAAGGTGCTTGGCGACCATGTCATTGTGCTATTTTTCCTATCGAAGGTGCCTATCAATTGTGCCAACGTGTTGTTTTTCCCACTGAAGTTGTCCCAATGGGATATTTTTCTCACGAAAGGTGCCCAGTGACCGTGCCAACGAGTTGTTTCGCCCATCGAAGGTGTGCCAACGAGCTATGTTTTTTACGAAAGGTGCCCAACGGGCTATTTTCCTATCAAAGTTGCTTAGCGATCGTGTCAACGGGCTATTTTCTGCACCGATGATGTGCCAACTGGTTGTTCTGCCCCCTAAAGATGTGCCAACGTGCTCTTTTGCCTACCAAAGATATGCCAACGAGTTGCTTTTCCCATCAAAGATGCCTTGCGACTATGATAATAGACTTTGTTGCCCACCAGAAGTGTGCCAACGGGTTGTTTTGCCTCCCGAAGGTGTGACAAGGATTATTTTTCCTGTCGAAGGTGCCTAACTGACTGTTTTTGCCACCTAAGGTGCTTAGTGTCCATGCCAACAGGTTATTTTTCCCATCGAATGTCTGCCATATACTGTTTTTCCTACTGAAGGTGCCTAGTAACCATGCCAATGGGTTGTTTTGCCTATTAAAGGTGTGCCAACAGGCTGTTTTGCCTATCGAAGGTGTTCCAATCGGCTGTTTTGCCAACCAAAGGTGCATTAATGGGCTGTTGTTCCCACCTAAGGTGCCTAGCAACCATGTCAAAGGGTTATTTTGGTCACCATATGTGTACCATTAGGCTATTTTTTCCAACAAAAATGCCCCATGGATTGTTGTTCTCACTGAAGGCAGGTAGTGACTTTGCCAAAGGTCTGCCAACAAGTTGTTTTTCTTCCTGAAGGTGTGCCAACGTGCTTTCTTTCTTACTGAATGTGCCCAACTAACTTTTTTTGCCACCTAAGGTACCTAGCAACAGTGCCGATGAGCAATTTTTCCCACCTAATGTCCTTCATGCCATGTTTTTCCCACCGAAGGTGCCTAATGAGCTTATGAACGGGTTGTTTTGCCCACTGAAGGTGTGCCAACAGGTTGTTTTACCAATCAAAGGTGTGCTAGAGGGATAATTTGCCTACCGAAAGTGTGCCAACATGCTTTTTTTGCACCGAAGGTGTGTTGACTGGTTGTTTTCCCTCCGAAGGTGTGCCAACGGGCTGTTTTTTTCATCGAAGGTGTGCCAACAGGCTGTGTTTCCCACAAAAGGGATGCCAACAGGCTGTGTATCCCACTGAAAGGGTGCTAACGAGCTATTTTTCCCACCAATGGTGCCCCACAAACTAATTTTCCAACCAATGGTAGCTAGAAACTTTGTAAAGGAGTTGTTTTGCCTACCGAAGGTGTGCCAATAGGATGTATTTCGCACTGAAGGTGTGTCAACAGGTTGTTTTTCCTATCGAAGGTGCCAAACGGATTATTTTTCCCACCTAAGGTGCCTAGCTACTGAGTAAATGGGCTGTTTTGCCCACTAAAGGTGCCTACCGACTGTGCCAACTTACTGCTTTTCCCACCAAAGGTGTGCCAATGGCCTGGTTTTCCCACTGAAGGTGTCTAATAATTGTACCAACGTGCGAACGTGTTGCTTTTCCCATTGAAGGTGATCTAATGGGCTATTTTTCCCACCAAAGCTACATAGGCACAGTGTCTACGTGCCAACGTGTTTTGTTCCCATTAAAGGCATGCCAATGGGCTATTTTTCCCACCAAAGTTGTGTCAACGTGTTATTTTTCCAACCAAAATGTGCCAACAGACTGTTTTTGCCACCAAAGACACCTAATGACCATGCCAACAGGCTGTGTTGCCCACCAAAGTTATGATAATGGTTTGTTTTTTCTACCAAAGGTGTGCCAACGTGTTGTTTTTCCTACCAAAGGTATGCCAACAGGCCATTTTTCCCACCCAAGGTGTGCCAACGTGTTGTTTTTCCCACCGAAGGTGTGCCAATTGGTTGTTTATCTCACCAATGGTTTACTAATGTGATGTTTTCCCAGCGAAGGTGCCCAACAAACTATTTTCCCATCTAAGGTGCGTAGCTACCGTGCTAGCGGGCTATTTTTCCCACCAAAAGTCCTATCGATCGTGCTAATGTGTTGTTTTTCCTACCGAAAGTGTACCAACCAGCTATGTTTCCCACCGAAGGTGCCCAATGGGATGTTTTACACACCAAAGGTGTGCCAACAGGCTATTTTGGCCACCAAAAGTGTACTAACGGGCTATTTTTCCCACCAAAGGTGCCCCACAGATAGTTTTTCCCATCAAAGGCACCTAGCAACTTTACCAGTAGGTTGTTTTGCCATCTAAAGATATGCCAACGAGCTGTTTTTCCATAGAAGGTGCCCACCAGACTATTTTAACGCCTAAGGTGCCTAGCGATAGTGTCAATGACCTATTTTTCCCACTAGAGCTACCCCATGAACTGTTTTTCCCATCGAAAGCACCTAACGACATTTCCAACGGGCTATTTTACCCACCCGAGGTGTGCCGACAGGCTGTGTTTCCCATCGAAGGTGCCCAACGGGTTGTTTTTCCCACCAATTTTACCTAGCGACTATACCAATCGACTGTTTTGCCTCCTTAGGGTGTGTCAACAGGCTATTTTCCCACCTAATGTTTGCCAAGGACAGTTTTTCATAACAAAATTGCCTAACAATCACACCAACGGGCTATTTTACCCACCAAAGGTGTCCCACGAATTGTTTTTCCCATCGAAGCCAGCTAGTAACTTTACTAACGAGCTGTTTTGCCCATCAAAGGTGTGCCAACAGGATGATTTGCCTATTAAAGGTTTCGAATGGTCTATTTTTCTACTAAATGTCCCCAACGGACTATTTTTGCCACCTAACATGCCTAGCGACTTGACGAATGGGCTATTTTGGCCTTCGAATGGGTTGTTTTTCTCACCGAATGGGTTGTTTTTCTCACCAAATGGGTTGTTTTTCTCACCAAAAGCACCTAGCAACTTTGCCAACGTAATATTTTGCCCATCAAAGTTGTGCTAATAGGTTGTGTTTCCCATTGAATTTGTCCAACGGGCTACTTTGCCCATTGAAGGTGCCTACCGACCATACCAACAAGCTATTTTGCCCACTGAAGTTGTGCCAATGGGCTATTTTTATCCCAAAGGTATGCCAATAGGTTGTTTTTCTCACTGAAGGTGCCCAACTAACTGTTTCTGCCACTTAAGGAGCCTAGTGATCGTGTCAACGCGCTGTTTTGCCCACTGAAGGTGCCTCACAATTGTGCCAACATGACAACATGCTGCTTTTCCCACGTAGGTGTTCTAATGGGTTGTTTTTCCTGCTGAAGGTGTCTAGCGACTATGCCAACGTGCCAACGTGTTTTTTTTTCCAATTGAAGGTGTGCAACAGGCTTTTTTGGCCTCTGACATTTTTCCAACTTGCTGTTTTTCCCAGCAAAGGTTTGCCAATAGACTGTTTTTCCCACTAAAGGTGCCTAGTGAATATGACAACAGGCTGTTTTAACCACCAAGGGTTGTTCTTCTTCCTAAAGGTGTGCCAACGGGCTTTTTGTCCTGCGGATTGTATACCAATGGGTTATTTTTCCACTGAAGGTGCTTAACAACGATGCCAATGCGCCAACATGTTGTTTTTCCCACCCAAAGTGTATCAACGTGTTCTTTTTCTCGCCGAAGGTGTGCCAACGGGTTGTTATTCCCGAAGGTGCCTGCGACCATGCCAACGTGCCATTTTTCTAACTGAAGGTGTGCCAATGTGCTGTTTTTCCCATCGAAGGTGCCTAACAAACTATTTTTCCCATCTAAGGTACCTAGCTATCACGCCAGCTAGCTATTTAATTGTCCCACCAAAGGTCCTATCGACCATGCCAACATGTTGTTCTTCCCACAGATGGTGTGCCAACGGGCTGTGATTGCTACCGAAGGTGCCCAACGAGCCATTTTGTCCACCGAAGGTGCCTAGTGACCGTACCAACAAAATATTTCATCTACCAAAGGTGTGCCAACAGGTTGTTTTTCTTCCTGAAGGTGTGCCAACGTGCTATCTTTCCTACCGAATGTGCCCAACTAACTATTTTTGCCACCTAAGGTACCTAGCAACAGTGCCGATGAGCAATTTTTCCCACCGAATGTCCTCCACGCCATGTTTTTCCCACCAAAGGTGCCTAATGAGCTTATGAATGGGTTGTTTTGCCCACTAAAGGTGTGCCAGTAGGTTGTTTTGCCAATCAAAGGTGTGCCAGAGGGCTAATTTTCCTACCAAAGGTGTGCCAACATGCTTTTTTCGCATTGAAGGTGTGCCAATTGGCTGTGTTTCCCTCCGAAGGTGTGCCAATGAACTATTTTTCCCACCAAAGGTATGCCAACGGGCTGTGTTTCCCACTAAAGGGGTGCCAATAGGCTGTGTATCCCACCGAAAGGATGCCAACGGGATGTTTTTCCCACCGATGGTGCCCTATAGACTGATTTTCCAACCAAAGGTAGCTAGAGACTTTGCAAAGGAGTTGTTTTGCCTACCCAAGGTGTGCCAACAGGATGTGTTTCCCACTGAAGGTGTGTCAATAAGTTGTTTTCCCTACTGAAGTTCTGCAAACGTGCTCTTTTCCCACCGAAGGTGCCAAACAGACTATTTTTCCCACCTAAGGTGCCTAGCTACCGAGTCAATGGGCTATTTTGCTCACTGAAGGTGCCTACCAACTGTGCCAACTTGCTACTTTTCCCACCAAAGGTGTGCCAATGCCCACCAATTTTGCCTAGCGACTATACCAACTGGCTGTTTTGCCTCCTTAGGGTGTGCCAACAGGCTATTTTCCCACCTAATGTTTGCCACAGACAGTTTTTCATACCAAAATTGCCTAACTGTCAGGCCAACGGGCTATTTTACCCACCAAAGATGCCCCACGAAATGTTTTTCCCATCGAAGGCAGCTAGTAACTTTACCAATGAGCTATTTTACCCACCAAAGATGTGCCAACAGGATGATTTGCTACCAAAGGTTTCAAATGGTCTGTTTTTCTATTGAATGTGCCCAACGGACTATTTTCGCTAAATAATGTGCCTAGCGACCTGACAAACGGGCTATTTTGGCCTTCGAATGAGCACTAAGGGGTTGTTTTTCTCTCCAAAAGCAGCAAGTGACTTTGCCAACGTGATATTTTGCTCATCAAAGCTATGCCAATGGGTTGTGTTTCCCACTGAATTTTCGCAACTCACTAAAGGTCCCTAGCGACCATACCAACAGGCTATTTTGCCTACCAAAGTTGTGCTAACGGGCTATTTTTATCCCAAAGGTATGCCAATAGGTTGTTTTTCTCGTTGAAAGTGCCCAACTAACTATTTCTCCCACTTAAAGAGCCTAGCGATCGTGTCAACGGGCTATTTTGCCCACTAAAGGTAGGCCAACGGGATGTTTTGCCTACCAAAGGTGTGCCGGCCAGCTATTTTGCTAACTGAAGCCAATGGGTTGTTGTTCCCATCGAAGATGCCCCATGGACTGTTTTACCCATCAAAGGCAACTAGCGACTTTGCCAATGGGCTGTTTTACCCAACGAAGGTGTGCCAATAGGCTATATTTCCTACTAAAGGTGTGCAAACAAGCAGTTTTTCCCACTGAAGGGGTACCAATTGACTATTTTCCAACTGAAGGTAGCAAGCTAATTTGCAAATGAGTTGTTTTACCTACCGAAGGTGTGCTAATAGGGTGTTTTTCTTATTGAAGATGTGTCAACATGCTCTTTTTCCCACCGAAGGTGCCAAACAGACTGTTTTTCCCACCTAAAGTGCCTAGCTACTGAGCCAACAGGCTATTTTGCCCATTGAAAGTGATTACCGACTGTGTCAACTTACTACTTTTCTGACCAAAGGTGTGCCAATGGCTTGGTTTTCCAATCTAAGGTGCCTAACAATTGCACCAATGTGCCAACTTGCTACTTTTCCCATCGAAGGTGTTCTAATGCGCTAGTGACCACGCCAACTGGGTGTTTTTCCCACCGATGGTATGCCATCAGGCTATGTTTCCCATTGAGGGTGCTTAATGGGTTATTTTTCACACCGAAGGTGCCTATCGATCGTCCCAATGTGCTATTTTTCCCACCAAAGGTGTGCCAATGGGCTATTTTCGAACTAAAGGTGCCCAGCAATGATCAATGTGCATATGTGTTGTTTTTCCCATCAAAGTTCTACCAACAGGTCATTTTTTCCACCCAAGGTGTGCCAACGTGTTGTTTTTCCCATCAAAGGCGTGCCAACGAGTTGTTTTTCCTACCATAAGTGCCTAGCGACAGTGCCAATGTGCTATTTTATCCGTGAAAGATGCCTATTGACCATGCCAATGTGTTGTTTTTCCTACCGAAGCTATGCCAAGGGGTTATTTTTCCCACAGAAGGTGCCTAATGATTGTGCCAACGAGCAATTTTGCCTATCAAAAGTGTGCCAATGAGTTGTGTTTCCCACCAAAGGTGCCTAACTGGTTGTTTTTCATATCGAAGTTGCTTAGCGATCATGTCAACGGGCAGTTTTGTGCACCAAAGATGTGCTAACGAGTTGATTTGCTAGTCAAAGGTGTGCCAACGGTCCCTGTTACCGACTAATGACGTGCTAATAACCTATTTTTCGCACCGAAGATGTCTAGCAATCATGCCAACAGGCTATATTGCCCACCAGAGATGTATCAATGGGCTATTTTGCCTATCAAAGGTGTGCCAATGGGCTATTTTTCCCACCGAAGGTGCACAACGTACTGTTTTCCCACCAAAGATGCCTAGAAACCATGCCAATGAGCTATTTTTATCACCAAAAGTGAACCGATAGGCTGTTTTTTCC
Organism: Erythroxylum urbanii; assembly: GCA_027568935.1. Classification (NCBI taxonomy): domain Eukaryota; kingdom Viridiplantae; phylum Streptophyta; class Magnoliopsida; order Malpighiales; family Erythroxylaceae; genus Erythroxylum; species Erythroxylum urbanii. The sequence goes on from JAOQML010123696.1 coordinate 16,736, forward strand.
ATCGAAAGTGCCCCACGGACTATTTTTCCCATCGAAGGCACCTAGTATCTTTGCCAACGGCTGTTTTACCCACCAAGGGTGTGCCAACGTGTTATTTTGCCTACCAAAAGTGTGCCACCGGATTGTTTTTCCATTAAAGGTGCCCAACGGACTGTTTTTCATTGAAGGTGCCCAACAGACTATTTTCACCACCTAAGGTGCCTAGCGATTGTGCCAATAACTTATTTTTACCACCGAAAGTGTGCCAACGGTCTGTTTTTCTTACTAATGATTCCCTATGGATTGTCTTCCCCACCGAAGGTGCCTAGCGACTTTGCCAACGGGTTGTTCCCCACCGAAGGAGTGCTAACGGGTCGTGTTTCCCACTGAAGCTGCCCAATGCGCTACTTTTCCACCATACGAATGGGTTGTTTTTCCCACCGAAGGTGTGGTAACGAGCTGTTTTACCTCCCGAAGGTGTGCCAAGGGCCATTTTTCTTGCTAAAGGTGCCTAATTGACTATTTTTGCCAACTAAGGTGCTTAGCGACTATGCCAACGGGATTTTTTCCCACCCAATGTTTGCCACAAACTGTTTTTCCCAGCGAAGGTGCCTAGCGACCATTCCAATGGGCTGTTTTGCCTACTGAAGGTGGACCAATGGGTTTTTTTGCCTACTAAAGGTGGGCCAATAGGCTATTTTGCCAACTGAAGGTGTGCCAATGGGTTGTTGTTCCCACCTAAAGCGCCTAGCGACCATGTCAACGGGCTATTTTGGTCACCGAATATGTGCCAATGGGCTGTTTTTCCCATCGAAGATGCCCCATGGACTATTTTCCTCATTGAAGGCAGCTAACGACTTTTCCAATGGGCTATTTTACCCACCGAAGGTGTGCCAACAGGTTGTGTTTCCCACTGAAGGTGTGTCAAAAAGCATTTTTTCCCACTAAAGGTGTACCGAAGGACAGTTTTTCGAATCAAAGGTTGCTGGTGACTTTGCAAACGAGTTGTTTTGCCTACCGAAGGTGTGCCAACTAGATGTCTTTCCCACAAAAGGTGTGCCAATAGAAGGTGCCAAATAGACTATTTTTCACACCTAAGGTGCCTAGCTACCTAGCCAACAGGCTATTTTCCCCACCGAATGTGCCTACTGACTGTGCCAACTTGTTGTTTTTCCCACCAAAGGTATGCCAATGGCTCCGAAGGTGTTCTAATGGACTATTTTTCCCATCGACGTTACCTAGCGACAATGTCTACATGCCAATGTGCTTTTTTTCCCATTGAAGGCATGCCAACGGGCTATTTTCCCATCAAATTTCTGCCAACATGTTGTTTTTCCTAACAAAGATGTGCCAATGAAATGATTTTGCCACCGAAGGCACCTAGTGACCATGTCAACAGGCTGTGTTGCCCACCAATGGTATGCCAACAGGTTATTTTTCCCACCAAAGGTGTGCCGATGTGTTGTTTTTCCCATCAAAGATGTGTCAGTAGGCCCTTTTTCCCACCCAAGGTGTGCCAACGTCTTGTTTTTCCCACCGAAAGTGTACCAATGGGCTGTTTTTCTCACCAAAGGTGTATCAACGTGTTGTTTTCCCACCGAAGGTGCCCAACAAACTATTTTTCCCATCGAAGGTGCCTGGCTAACATGCCAGCGGGCTATTTGTCCCACCGAAGGTCCTATCGACTGTGACAATGTCCTATTTTTCCCACCAAAGGTGAACCAACTAGCTGTGTTTCCCACCGAAGGTGCCCAACAGGCTATTTTGTCTATCGAAGGTGCCTAGCAATCGTACCAATGGGATGTTTTGTCTACCGAAAGTGTGCCAACAAGCTGTTTTTCTTCCTGAACATGTGCTAACTGGTTTTTTTCCCACCGAAGGTGCCCTACTAATTATTTTTGCCACCTAAGGTGGCTAGTGATTGTGTCAATGAGCTATTTTCCCACCGAATGTCTGCAATGCCATGTTTTTCCCACCAAAGGTGCCTAATGACCCTGCGAACAGGCTATTTTGCCCATCGAAGATGTGCTAAAGAGTTATTTTGCGACCTAAAGATGTGCCAAGGGGCTGTTTTACCCAACTAAGGTGCCTACTAACCATGCCAATAGGTTATTTTAGCCACCGAATGTGTGCCACATAGACTGTTTTTCCCACCGAAGGCAACTAGGGACTTTGTCAACTGGTTATTTTGCCCACCGAAGATGTGCCAATGGGCTATGTTTCCCACCAAAGGTGTGCCAACTGACTATTTTTCCTACCAAAGTGCCTAGTGACAATGCAAATTGGGTGTTTTGCCCACCGAAGGTGTTCCAAAAGGCTGTGTTTCCCATTGAGGGTGCCTAACGAGTTTTTTTCATACCGAAGGTGCCTATCAATTGCCCCAATGCACTTTTTTTCCCACCAAAGGTGGTTCAATGGGCTATTTTTCCAACTGAAGGTGCCCAGTAATGATGCTGTAACACCCCAACTCCCGCCGGACCCGAACCCGATATCGACAGTGATACCCGGATCCGTGCCCCGCGAAGGTGGC
>JAOQML010123702.1:0-19241 GCA_027568935.1 Erythroxylum urbanii
CTTCTTCCTCTTTTCCCTCTTTGTGTTTGATTGTTAACTACTTGAACATTAGGGACAATGTTCATATTAAGTGTGGGTGGGATTGAGATTACGTGCATGTTGATGTTTATGATATTGATGTTGATCTTGAGAGACACACATTTGAATGGTTGCGACTCTTTTGGTAGCTAACTTGGGTCCCATTTTTAAAAATTTTTATGTTTGAATTTGATGAATTTAATCATACGATTCTGTCAAAGTAGTTGGAAGGATAATTGAGTTGTATGCGTGAATTTGGTTTAGGCAGCTTAAGAGGATAGTGAACCATGTGAATTGGTTGAAATAGAGTTTTGATGGACTTTCATTCAAGCACATGTAAGGTCTTGAGCTATATGATTGCATCTCATAGTCATTTATTTTCTTTATTGTATGTGATGCTTCTCTATGTAGATTACCTTCAAAACTTGCTCTAAACCTATTTGATACTGCTAGTTGCATGCCTTATGGATATGATAAAGACCTTCTTTGCTTTTAACCTTTAGCTTAAATGACCCATCAAGTCATTTTTCCCTTGCTACCCCCTTTGAGCCTTTAACCTTGTTTGTTTTTATATTAATCACACTGCATTGAAACTTGAAAACTTTTTAGCTTGACCCTTTCACAAGTGGAATGAAGTGTTAAGTATTTGATGTCCTTGATTTAGGGACTTTTGTCTTATATGCTATTTTGAGATATTTTAGAGGTGCATCTACTCAATTGTTGTTAATTTGTGCTACTACTATCTTCTTTTATGTTTAGTGCCATAATAAAAAATAAAAATAAAAAACAAAAAAAGAGAAAAAAGAAAAAAAGAAAGAAAAAGATCAAACAGTAGCATTGGATAGTGATGAGTAGTTGTAGTCCCGTGTTTCTGTTTGCACATCTCAAAATTTATTTTTGATTGTCCCATGTTACTTAGTGCTTTATGAATGCTTGTGAGTAGCCTTTGCCCTTTTTACCTTACCTGAACCTAAGCCCCATTACAATCTTTAGTAAAAGCCCTTTTGATCCATGATGGCATGTACTCTATGAAGTGGAAAATGGGTGAATTTGGAAGCCTATGTTAGTGTAATTTCTTAGACGAAGCTTTAAGTGAAACACAACCCTTATACACTTGAGTGACACGAGTGAATATCATGAGGAAGGTCCATTTTAGTTTTATGCTTGCTTTTGATCAAGGATATCTACCTTTGATTTTGTTTATGTGCATTGATGAAAAGATTACGATATATGTAGTAGGTTGATACTTGAGTTGCCGAAGTTTAAGGGATTGCAAACACTTGATTTTCGTTGAAAATGAAATGAAATAATATGTTGGTTGTGATCTAAGCAAGTTGCTTGAGTACAAGCAACAATTTAAGTGTGGGGGTGTTGTTAATGGGCATTTTATATTGATTTTAGATATATAATTTGCTAAATTTTTGTCCATTTAATGTTTGAATTGCACTAATTAAGAATTATTTATTTTAATTTTAGGCACATATTGTGTTTGAAATATTTAAAAGTACAAAGCAAGGAGGCCAAAACGCAGAGTACAAAGAAGCAGTCCACGACCTAAAAAGGTTTTAGCCAAGGAAAAGATAGCAGTGTGAATACCCTTATTCGTCACATCAATAAATAACACAGGGCATAGGGCAGAGAAAAAAGACATTATTCAAGACATTAATAAAGAATAAAGAGAAAGAGGATTGGCGGCTAGAGAGCGTGAGAGGAGAAGGCTGGCGGCTCTAGAGAGAAGTGTAGCGTGAGTAGCGTTAAAGTTAAAAACAGAGAAAAGAGAGTAGCATGAGGAGAGCAGCATGAGAGGGGGTGGCTGCGTTGAAAAACGTTGGGTGTGTGAAAATAAAAAAACAGAAAAAAGAATTGCGGCTGGGAAAAAGACATGAGAGTTGGGTGGCGACGTTGAAATAGAAAACAAAGTGAAGGCTAGAAAACATAAAGGCGCTGAAAACGTGAAGGCTGAACTGCAGTGAAAAAATATTGGGTGGTAGCTGCATTAAAAATCAGAGAAGATAAGAGGGTGGCAGATGTGTTAAAAAGCAAGGAACGTGACAGTGAAAATAGAAAAGAGCGTGGACTTCCTTAAAAAAAAAAGAGAGTGGCGGCTGCGAAGAGAACAATGGTGTGCTAGAAGAGGAGCACTCTTTGGACAGTAGCAACCAATTTGGTGTTCTTAACTTGTTTTTATTCCTTATTTGTTTTAACTTTTGTAGATTTAATCAATGCAAATATATATTATGACCATGATTTGTGTTACGTTGATGAATATGTGTAGGTAAGTTTTCTTTGGTTGAGGTTAGGATGAATATTAGATTAGAACAGTTTTGTGGTATTGTTTTATTTGCTTGATTGAATGCATATTTAGCCTAATTTAGATTGATCAACTAAATTAAGGCCTTGGATGATTGAATGTCATAACCATTGGGATTTGATTTGTCAGAAAATCAATCAAGCAACATACTTGAGAATTACTCGTAGACCAACTATAGAATCTTATATGAGGATACCTAGGATTAACGAACTTAATTTTAGGCTTTTTGAATTGAATTTTTTCTTTTTATTCCAAATTAACTATGAACCAAGTAGGTAACTAAGATTTAAAAGAGAAAGGAATTCCTATGAATATTAGGTTTAACTTACTTAAGTGAAGTAACTCCTAAATCAATCCACCGTTGCAAGTTTTAGTGCCTAATTCAATTGAAATTCGACACCTTAGCCAATTTTTGTCTTTTGATTAAGTTTAGTTGCATTTATTTCATACCTTGCATTAAGCACATTTCCTTAATTCTCTTATTTCATTTCATTTTCAAATCAATCAATTCTTGATTGTCTAAGTAATTTTGCATCGTTTAATTTAATTGTCTTGCGTTTTGGAATCCCTTGGGTACAATATCCGGTTTTTACCGTTTTATATTACTTGTCGGCGAGGTACGCTTGTCTCTAGTTTGATCTAGATAGAATTTAATTTGTATTTCTTTGTTTAGACGACAACAACTGGTAAAACCAAATTCAATCCATCAAATTAAAAGGAAAATTTATAAAATTTAATTCAAAATGTACCAAAGCACTATACTTACGTTTCTTTTCATACCATGCCTTATTAATACATAAAAATGCTTATTAATTGTTTCACAAATATCACCTTCCATATAATTGTCCAATTTCATTCTATTATATGAAATCCTATCCCTCTTTCTTTATTAACTCCTTTAAATTGACTTCAGGCTTACTAATCCTAATTATGATGACTAGTTATAGTTTTAAAGTACCTTCCATATAATTGTAAATTCTCCATTTCAAGTCTTATGTAACTACTCTAGGCATTTTCTTTAGATTCCAAGGCATTAAACAAGTTTAGGCATTAACCAAGTCTCACCAACATCCTTAAGAGACATTTTATTGAACAATTCATAGGCAACTCGAATTATCTCTAACTAATAACAAAACAACTTCATTTTTTCATTATTTACCAACAACAACATATTCAAACAATAAATAAACCAACAATTCAACGTAAAAACACATAAATTGCTTGGATTAACACATCCAAACAAAACCTACTCACCCACTCAGGGTCATATATATAACCATTTAATAGCTTCATTTTTTTGTTACCTGAAAATGATGCACAATGGACCAAAGGAAGCAAAAATTAACTGTGCAAACTTAGGCAAAAGAGGGACTAACGACGTTGATGGTCGGAAGAAGAGAGAAAATAATAGGGGGAGAAGGGGGGCTTCGGGGTAGTTAAGACTGTGAATAAAACGACGTCATTTTAATTTATGAACAATTCGAAAGTTATCGACGGAACTACAGTTTCGTCGATATTTAAGATGCTTATTTTTCCTGCCATCCATTATCGCCTACTTTCATAATGGACTTTACTTTTTGGTTGCTATAATCTGTCAAGAAAGTCATGGGGATAATTTCCCTCCACGTTTACTGGCGGATATTTTGGCTGTCACAAAAAATAATTTTTCCTTTTACTGACAAAACATTAATTTCCGTCACTAATTTACTACGAAATGTTTTCCACTGGTAATTTTCTATCAATAATGTTTTATTTTCTTGTAGTGGTACTAGGTCACTAGTCTCTAGTTCAGCAGTTATCATCTGGTTCAAGTTAATTTAAATCAACACAAATGGAGCTATGCATGAATACTTTTATACATGGCAACTTGAATTCACAACTAACATTTTCATCTATTAGAAAGCTACTATTCCAAAATGTCATGATTGGATTATTCTACACCATCAAAAAGTAGCAATTTGTTCCATAAGCTACCTTAGTGCTTTGTTAACTTGTCATTATCTATGGAAGAATTTCCTGGACTTTGTGAAAGCATTGACACTAAAAAAAACTCTATCTTATTTGAGCCTCAAATCTTTAGAAAAGGAAAAAAAATCAGGAGAAATTTTTGATTAAATTAGGGCTGAATGTCCTAGTTTTTAATCTTAAAAATTTTCTCAGATAAGATATTTATGACTTCCTGAAAATAAGCAAATATACCTGAATAGCAGCTTCACATCACATTCAAAATGCTGGAGATATTGTAATTCAGCCGTTGGGACTTTTTCATTTGTAAAAATAAGAAGCAATACGGTTACAATGCTTGGAGACAAACAAGCAAAACCTTTCATTGATATTTTTTTTCTGATAACCTCTAATTGTCATTTAATTTGATATAATGAACAATGAATAAGGAGATGGCTAAAAGAATTGTGGAAACTTTTTAAAACTCACTTAAGCTATTTGTCCAAGCACTAAACACCCGAATGCATCCGAACCTCTAACACTTGCCTGCAATATGAAAATAATACAACTTGAAAGCATCCAGCAGTAAACCAACTGTACTGTAGTTTATGCGTGTGTTCTGTTAGCAACAATAACACTAATGTAAAATGTGAAAGCATATTAGTGGGACGACAACTTGCGAAACTTGCATCCCAGATAGATAATATGATGGTAAAGTTACAATTGCATCATTAGTATAAGGAGTTCATATCATCTAAAAATGTCAAAATCAATAATAGAATATATGTTCAGACTAAGTTTAATCGTTTAGTCATCAGAAAATATCCAGTAAGCTATTAGTAGCTATCACATACTAATATCTTTATTTACCTATTGTTGATGTAAGACATAAAAAATAATATGCAACTCTGTAAGGCCTTTGTCTCCCCGATCTGAAGTTGTTACAGAAGCTCTCCATCTAAACATTTTCATAGACAAATTTGCTATCAGCAAACAGTATCATTACTATATAAAGTAGATATGTTACGTGCTTGCAAACGCGTAAGCCGTTGTTGGCCTTTAAAGCTCCCAAGGATACTATCACCAGCCAATTGAGAAAGCTCCCTTGACTTGTGCTTGCTTTTACCTATCTTGGTAGTAGGTAATTATGTGGTAAAGACATTTGGAAGATAGAGAGCAAATAGGAAGGCAGAGAGAGAGATTAGAAGTGAGAAGGAAGGAAAATACTTTAATTCAATACCTGACTCCCTTACATTCACTTGGACCATTATTTATAATCATAGACTCCACTAACTCTCCTAATTCAAAGCAACTACAACTTTAATTAATAGGAAACCACAAACCCACTACCTAAAATCAGGGATTGAGCAAAAGACTAAGAAAACTAATCACATGTTACAGGAGATACATTTTTTGAAATAAAATTTGGAAATTCATTAGGAAGAAATTAAAATATCCAGTAGAGATGGAGGTGGCATAGAGAACCAAACCCCCAAGCTTGCATTGGAATGTGTTCCAACAGCTAATGTATGAGCAGCAACATTCACAGACCTGTAAACAAAACTACATCTAACGTCTAGTATCTTTGACAAAAGAGATCTGTAGTCCTCGATAATTATACCAAAAGCTGCAAATCATCAACTGAAACACTGTTAATCGCATTAGTAACTAGCTGTGAATCTGTTTCAATTAATACTTAAGTCCATCCTTGTTCTTTAATCCAGCTCAGGGCCTCTTGCACAGCAATAACTTCTGCAAGTTCAGCTTTAAAGAAACCAGAAAACTTTATGAATGACTTGCAATAAAACCCACAGCTGAGTTTCTCACAATAGCCCCAACACCCACGTAGCCCGTAGCAAAACTAGTGGAGGCATCCATATTTATTTTCAACCAATCCACTAGTGGTGGAGACCAAGACTGATTAAGGTTCAGAGCACCATTTGACTTAAGGCCAGATTGCTTTGCCTCCTTCCAAGAATTCCAAACCCCCAAAGCTAGAGACAGAACTGCACCTAGATTTTGACTACGTTGATGCCATACTATCTCATTTATGTTGATCCACAGTGCCCAGCAAATCATGGCTACATGGTATAAAGCATTAGAACCAACCAAACCAGCCATTTGATTGAACCAGTCACCAAAAGTTATTACAGAAGTCATACGGAACCCAAAAGTAGATAATTGTCATACTCGCATAGCAAAAGGACAAAGAAAAAGTGCATGGAAATTTGATCCTGAGCTTCCAAGACAGAGAGGATAAACATCTGGGACCTGAACTCGTCTTGAACACAAATTCCTATGACAAAGTAGAATATCACAGATAGCTCGCCAAAGGAAATTAACCACTTTTGGTAGTACTGACAATTTCTATATCCTGTTCCAGACTATAGTTGAGGTTGCAAGAGGCACTAAAGGAGTCGCCCTAAGCAAACGATAGGAACTTTTTACAGTATACGTACCTTTCGAATCAAATTTCCAACAGAGCCTATCATCAATCACATGGTTACTAAATGGAATAGAGAGAATGTTGGCTACATCCTGATTGTTAAAGAGATGATAAATCAAACTAATATTCCATCTCCTGTGTTCAATAAGTTCTAAAACAAAAAAAAACATCAGTATCTTGGGGTCTGGGCGTAGAAATATAGGCATCGACTTCATCGAATAACCATGGAGAATCCCATATGAAAATATTTGAACCCGAACTAACCCTCCAATAAAGACCTCTCTGCAATAAAGACTTGGATTCCCAAATACTACGCCAAATATAACTGGGATTAGCCCCAAGGTCTACTGCCACAAAATTACAACTAGGGTAGTATTTTGCTTTTAAAACCCTTGTAGCCAAAGAAGTTGGGTTTGCCATGAGGTTCCATCCTTGTTCCCTAAAAGAGCAATGTTAAAATTATGGATTTTACAAAATCCAAGTCTGCCAAATTTTTTAGGGACTGCCATCTGATCCCAATCAATCCAATGAATGCCTTGTGAATAGTTGTTACCATACCCCTACCAATATCGGTTCATGATTCTTTCTAAATCCCTACAAAGCATTTTTGGTAGCAAAAAGAAGCTTATGAGGTAGTTGGGCAAAGCTTGAAGGACTGTCTTCAATAAAATCATTTTTTCGGCTCGGGATAAAGATTTGTGTTCCCAAGAGTTTAATCGCTTCCACATTCTATCCTTTGTGTAACTAAAAACCTCTTTCCTATTACGACCAAACTAAGATAGGTCCCAAGAGTATCCTTCTCCGTGACTCGGAGCAAAGAGCAAATCTGTGATCTTGTAGACCATGGAGTATTCGCACTGAAGGTGATGGATGACTTATTTAGATTAATCTATTGACCAGATTCCGCTTCATACATATTCAAAAGCTGCTTTAGAGAATTAGCCTCAAGAACATTAGCTTTCACAAATACCAAACTATCATTAGCAAAAAAAATGTGAGAAATTAAAGGGCCTCTACTTGAGACACGAAAACCACTTAACTCACCATTTTAAATAGAGACATTAAACAATTTAGAAAGGTCTTCAACATAAATGATAAAGAGGTAGGGTGATAAGGGGTTGCCCTGACGAAGGCTCCAAGTAGGAGAGATTGGCCCTAACTCCTTATCATTTTATAAAACCTAGTACTTAACCAAAGTTAAGTTATATATAATAAGATTAATCCATTGGGCCGTAAAACCCAGCCAGAGTAACATACACTGAAGAAAAGACCACTCCATACGGTCATAAACTTTGCTAATATACATTTTGACCGCTGCAAAACAATCCAAACCTCTGGTCCATCTATGAAAAGCATGCAACGCTTCAAAAGCCACGATATAATTATCTTGTATGTTTCTACCCGCCACAAAGGCACTTTGGCTTTCTGATATGACATAGGGAAGCACACTTTGAAGACGGTTAGCTAACATTTTTGTAACGATTTTCAGGAGGACATTGTATAGAGCTATTAGTCAGAGATCGAACATAGACTTAGGATCTAGTTTCTTCAGTATTAAAACCAGGCCAGTCTCTTTTAAATCACCAGGAATACGACCACTTTGAATAATTGAAATAAAGGTATGAGCAACATCATTACCTATAATATCCCAAAAACTTTGGTAGAAAGTAGGATTGAACCCATCCATAGTGCCTTGTCTGCTTTCATATCGAAAATAGCTTGCCTCATATCCGCATAAGGATGTGGTGCCAGTAGAAAAGTTTTTAGATCCGCAGATATTACATGAGTAACAATATTTGAGACATAATTAGAAGCGCAGTTCTGAGAAGTAAAAATAGAGGAGAAATAGCGTACCATTAAATCTTCCAAACCCGAATTCCATTGACACCAATTGCCAGTTTCATCACGAAGGGAATCAACTTTGTTTCGTTGATGATGAACTGTAGTCCTTTTATGGAAAAATCGGGTGTTTGCATCACCTTCACGAAGCCAAAATTCTTTGGCTCGTTGTTTTCAATAAATTTCCCACTACAGCAGTATCTCCTGATAGCGATGTTTAGCTTCCAAGAAATGTCTTAAATCCGCTGGAATACGTGAACCCCTTATAACAGCCACAAAAGCCATGCAAGTAGTCAAAACGCTTTTCTGATAATTGCGAAGCTCCTTTCCCCACGTAGAAAGCAAAGCACTACAGCGCGCAAGTTTATCAGAGAGAAACAAACTAGAAGTCTCAAACCAACATCTTGTAACTAAATCACAACAACCCACTTTGCGCTTTCAACTATTTTTAAACCGAAAGTGTTGTGCATGAGCCTAAGGCACAAAACAACGCAATTGGAGATAAATTGGCAAGTGATCCCACGAGGACTTATCCAGAACCATTGCTCGTGCTTGTGAAAATCTCTGTCTCTAGGAATCAGCCAGAAGAATATGATCTAATTTCTCTTCAATCAAATTGCCACCAAGCTGGCCATGTTCCTAAGTAAAGGTATAACTTGACATCGGAAAATCAAATAGGTTAGCATCCGATACTACATTTTAGAAACCCTGAATGAGAGAACTAGGTTGCGGTCTTCTACCTCTCTTCTCATTGATAGCAAGAAGATCATTAAAATCCCCTAAACAGATCCAAGGGAGATCATTATGGGATTCCAACACGCGCAATAATAGCCAGGAATAAGAGCATCTAGCTCTGTCAGGCTTTCCATAAAAACCTGTCACCTGCCAATTACCAATCTGAACAACTTCCATTTCAACGTCAATATATCTCGCACAAGAGCTTATGAGTGAAACAGAAGAACAACCCTTCCAAAGGAAAGCCAAACCTTCACTATGACCATCACTATCAACAATAAAAAAAAAAATCAAAATTTAATAAAGTTTTTATTTCTTCAATTTTATTGGAGTGACAAATCGTTTCAATAAGAAAAACAAAAGAAGCTTTCTTATCCCTAACAATATCCTGTAGGGTACAAACTACTCGTAGGTCGCCCAACCCATGACAGTTCCAACTTATGATACTCATTTCTTTCGGCGGGCCTGGACAGTGCCCACTGCTGCTACATTTTTTGACACCAAAGTACCACTCGTTTCAACTTGGTTGTCATGATTTATGTTGTTGGGCTCCGATCCCATTCGCCTTCTTTTGGGGTCCACAATCACAATTCCCTCCCCATTAGTAGAGCCACCCAAACCCTGAACACTACTCAAGTTGTCAATTGTAGGATTCTCTTTGGGTATTTGGATTTTCTCTACAATCCATGCCCATGAATCCCTCCGTGTTTCTATCAGTATTCAAATTTTGAAAAATCCCACCATCAGCAAAACTTCCATAACTATCACGTTTACTATCCATATTCCATGCTCCTCTGCCCTCCTCCCTTAACCACCGTTCTCCTAGACGCAACCGATTTCTCCGTCTAGGAGCATGGATCTTCGGTCTAAACTTTTGTACTACTGAAGTGTTGCCCTTATTTAAAAGACATCGACAATAGTGTTCTATATGGCCCAAGAAAGCACACAGGAAGCATACACTGGGCAGCCGCTCAAACACGAGGGTTGCAAAGAACCAACTCCCTTCCTTACCCTTAAACAGTAGTACCCTTATCCTCAAGGGTGAAGTTTGAAAAACATTCCTTTAATTACTCCATGTGTTCTTATGCTGCATCTGCAGGAGAGTGCCTTTGCCAGTGAACTAGAACCTTTTCATAACACTTCCGTAGTTGCTGATCAAGCATTGCTTGTGGCTAAGCCAAGACGACACCTTCCTTCTTATGTAACTTTGGTAGCTCCTCTTATACCTATACAACACATCCCACCTTCTTTTTCAAGCATGATACATGGACATGTAACTTTGGTAGCTCCTCTTATACCTATATAGCATATCCCACCTTCTTTTTCAAGCATGAGACGTAGAAAACTGGATGAATCCTTGATTCACTTGACATTTTAAGCTTGTAAGCAATTGACCCATAAAACCTTGGTGAAAGCTTGAGATTTTTTCTAAGTGACATAGAAACTTGTTTGTATAGTTATAGGCGTAAGTACACAAAATCATCCACTTCAAAGCTTTTGTCAGTCCGATAAGCATCATATAATTTCTTTATGCGATTTCTAGGCTGTTTGCAATTGTTCCTTCAAGTCTTTAAGACTTGATCACGATCATAAAGCTCCTTGTCAACTGATTCAACTTAAGTGGCACCTGAAACGTTAGACAATAAAGATGGTGGAGCACGATCATAAAAGATCTCGAAAGGGGTCTTCTTTTTCGAGCTGTGAATGCTGGTGTTATAGCAATACTCTGCCTAAGAAATCCATCAAACCTAATCTTTAGGTTTTTTATTAGTAAAACACCGCAAGTACATCTCAAGTGTTTGGTTCACCATTTCGGTTTGGCCATCAAACTAAGGGTGATAGGAGGATGAAATGTTGAAACTTATGCCCTTTAAATAAAAAAGCTCCTTAAAAAATGTACTTGTAAAGATTGGATCTCTATGACATACGACAGACTTTGACATGCCATACAATTTGAAGATGTTATAAAAAAAATCTGAGCCAATGATGTAACAGTATAGGGATGTGATATGGGAATAAAATGAGCAAATTTTGATAGTCAGTTCACCACCATAAATATTATTGATTTTGTCTTGGAAGTCAGCAACCCATCTACGAAAGCCATAGATAAGTCAGTCCATACCTGTTTTAGAATGGGAAGTGGCTCAAGAAGACCACTGGGTGATGTATTCTCCCATTTATTCCGTTGGCACTTATCACATTGTTTCACATGCTCCCTGATATCTCACCACGTACTGAAGTAAATCACACGTTAGTATAGACTTTATGTATAAGAAACTTGATACACAAGAAGAGGGGTTGAATGGTGTATCCTTTTTGTTAATATACGAAAATTATTACGTAGTTAAATCGTAAATCACTTCTATATAATTGTTTAACAACAAAATAAACTGAAGTAAAGGATAGAGGATAGACACTGCAATTTTTATACTGGTTCACCCCAAACGATGGGCTACGTCCAGTCCTTAGAGTTCATCTGAGTGTTTTACTATACTTCAAACAATTACAAGTATTATTTCTTCCCTTCCAGAGCCTCTTCAGGTCTCTTACAAAGTATTCTTTCAGCTATCTTAGCCTCTCTAAGCTATCAGTCTTTTCTTTCTCTCACTAGAAAAATATTGTGAGCTTTTGTTACAGTAGGGTTAGCTCTCTTCGTATCGCACTTCAGAATTTCTCTTTTCTAAGTAAGCACTGAACGCTCAAAGATCACTGATTTCTCAATCGTAAGATTTGTAAGAATTTTCTCTAACATTCTCTAACTTTTTAACATCTTCGACTACGACTAGTATTTATAGCCTTTGTCTATAACTGCTTCTTGATCTTTGATAACCGCTTCTTGATTCTTGATAACCGTTATTTAGTTGAGTTCTGTAACTAACTTTAACTAAATAACTGTCTGACGTGCTAGTGTATCTTTATGGTATCGTCTATGTCTTCTTTGCGTCTATTTAGTCTTTGCGTCTATGTTGACTTTGCGTCTGTATTGTCTTTGCGTCTATGTTGACTTTGCATCTCTATTGTCTTTACGTCTGTGTTTCAATTTCGCGTCTGCGTCTGCGTTTGTGTTGTATTTGCATCTGCGTCTGTGTTTTGACTTCATGTCTGCGTCTATATTTTGATTTTGCGTCTACGTCTGCGTCTGCATTGTGTTTACGTTTGTATTTTGACTTTGCGTCTATGTGGTCTTTGCGTCTGTGTTTTCTTTTGTGTCTGTGTTCTGTACTTTATCTGCACACTTAACACACTTGTCAAAAACGTTCATTTGTTTCTAACATTATTATTATTTGATTGTCATCAAAATTAATCATCGTAAAGTCCTCTTGACTTAACACATACCCCTCCAAAAGAAAACATATTTGATCCTGTTGTAGCTCTTATGATACCCTTCATGTGTACTTGAGTGCATCTCCTCCATAATAGTAGCAATTAAAGGGGAACTAGCTAGCAAGAAATTTATATCTTTAAAAAATAAAATTCCTTCTTTATAGCTCCAAGGTCCCATAGCTTCTCTTGTTTGCATGTCATGAACAATTTCTTGCAAGGTTGAGTTGGTTCCAACTTCTTTTTAAATTGGAACTAACCATTAGGGCATTGGGCTAGAGATAACAAATATATCTCCCTACCCTTCTCTTCTTAACAATGCATTTGCTGCTAATTTTTTTCTAGGCTTGTATTCAATGACAAAGTCATAGCCCATTAATTTCACCATTCATTTTTTCTTTGCTAGAGTTGCAATTTTTTGTTCCCACAAGTATTTCAAACTTCTTTAGTCTGTTCGAATAATGAATCGCTGTCCAGGTAGATAATGCCTCCATTTTTGTACTGCCAATACTAAAGCTAATATCTCTTTTTTATAGGTAGACAAGAGTAAAATTTTACCTTATAAGGCTTAGCTAAAAAAAAAACTATTGGTTGCCCCTCTTTTATAAAAAATCCTCCCACTCCAGCACCAGATGCATGACATTCAACAATAAAGGGTTTTGAAAAATTAGGCAAAGCCAAAACTAGTGCTTTGGTCATAGCTCTCTTAAGGTGTGCAAATGCTCCTTCAGATTGTTGACTCTAGTAGAACCCATTTTTTCTTTAGCATCTTAGCTAATGGTGCCGTAATTTTGCCGTACTTTTGTCTGAGTTTATGGTAATACCCTGTTAGCCCCAAGAATCCATATAGTGCCTTCATAATGGTAGGTTTTGGCCAATGGAGTATTGCTTTAATATTTTCTGAGTCCATTGACACTCCTTCTCGACTAATAATATGCCCCAAATATCGCACCTGTCTTTTCCCAAAGACACATTTTTCTTTTTTGACATACAATTAGTGAGATCGTAACAGAGA
The DNA here is from genome assembly GCA_027568935.1 of Erythroxylum urbanii. Taxonomy (NCBI): domain Eukaryota; kingdom Viridiplantae; phylum Streptophyta; class Magnoliopsida; order Malpighiales; family Erythroxylaceae; genus Erythroxylum; species Erythroxylum urbanii. The sequence continues at coordinate 13,630 of JAOQML010123702.1, forward strand.
GAAAACAATTTCAAGGTGCTGTAAATGCTTTTATAGGCTTTTACTATAAATTAAAATTTCATAAAAAATATTAAGATGAACTTACATAGGTAATTTCTGAAGATAGTATTCATCAGTGACTAGAAGGTGGACGATACATTTTTTAGTCCAAACGGTATCACAAGAAACTCGTAGTGGCCATGGTGTGTACGGAAAGCTATCTTTGATACATTTTCGGGCCTTATACTAATTTGATGACATCCTGACCTCAAGTCAAGCTTTGTAAAAATTTGGGCGCCATGCAATTCATCGAATAACTCATGAACTATGGGTATTGGAAAATTTTCTTTCACTGTTGGTTGATTTAGTGTACGGTAATCTACACACATTTGCCATGATCTATCATATTTGTTAACCAACAACACTAGCGAGGAGTAAGGATTGCTACTTGGTTGTATGACACCTGACTTAAGTAAATCAGCAACCACCCCTTCAATTACTGCTTTCTAATAATGTGGGTAACGGTAAGGTCGTGTTGATACGAGGTTACTGGCCTCTTTAAGAACTATACGATGATCATCAATGTGCTTTAGAGTAAGACCCTTGGGCTCTTGGAACAAATCTGCATAAGATTGCAATAGATGGTCCACGTCCCTATTAATATCATCTTGAAATTTTTTGTCATATTATTACCTAGCTCATTCATAAAGGCCCGAATATGCAATAGTTATCCTTCTATTTTCTTCTTCAATTCCTCGCCAAACTGGACTTTATTAAGTAACTTATTGTGTGAAGACTTAAGGCCATGAAGGACAACCTTCTTATCACCAATTTTGAACAAAATCCATAACTTAGAAAGGTCCCATGTAATTGGACCCAAAATGCTTAACCATTGAGCACCAATAATTGCATCACATCGTTCTAAGAGTAATAAGTATAGGTTTACCATGGAAGCTACACCTTATATCTTCATATAAACTCCCTTGCATTAGCCTGGGCTCGAAAGAGTTAACATCTAGGCTTTCTGAGTTTTTATTTATGGGTTTTCTAAGGTTCAGTTGATTGCTGTGTGTTTGGATTTTTCTTTGGTTATTGAATATTATATTTGATGTGAAAATGAGGCTTTACTTGATAATTTGAAAGTTTTGCTTCTGGATTTGATTTACAGAGTTATGTCGAGAAATGTTGATGCTTGGTTGGAGACCTGTAGGAAGATTTGGATTTTTTATGATTCGGGGTTTTTAAGCTTTATCTTGGTTTTTCTCTATATAGTAGGCAATATGCTTTCATATGATTTATGTGAGGGGGAGATTGATTAAGATTGATTCTGATTCATTGAATGCATTTTTGGGGTTATGAATTTAATCAGTCGTATATAGATGGATTTGATGTGAGTAATGATATGTTGGATAGTGTTTTAATTGGTGGTAAATTATCATCTTAGCCTTCTGCTACTGTGTGCTTATGATTCATCCACTGTACCTTTACTGATTCTTATGTCTCTTTATTCGTTGAGATTGATCGCGTTGAAGGCATTATTCATTTTGACATTGTTTTGTTCGAAAGGGGAGATATCAGATAGTTTTTGGTGACTATTCCATTCAGGGGGAGATTTCAAGGTATATACATGACTATTCATCTTGCTTTTTGGCATCTTTTTGTCCTAAGGGGGAGAATGTTTTTGAACTTTGATATTATTGTTTTTGAACTTGACGAACTTGATATTATATGCATTTGATGTCATTTGGTAGTTATTTGGAATTCTATGTTTGATTAAGGGGGAGTGCCTATTTGTTTTATGAACTTGATGTTATATATCCAATTATCTTCTCGAGGGGGAGTTTTGATATGTGACAAATAATGCCAAAAAGGGGGAGATTGCTAAGATATGTGTTAAGCTATCTTATTTATTAATTTTGGGCATTATTTGTAATTGGACAAAGTTGGATATCTCTGGAATTTTACTATGCTAAGTTATTTATCTTATGTGGGCTCTTATGTGAAGATTTAGAATTTAATTGGATATATAAAAGTTTAGGCTAAATAAAAGAGAAAATGCTAAAATACATAAGAGAATGACAAAAATCTCTTTATGAGAGATTTTTTATCTATATTCTAATACGCTAAAGTTTTTTATTACGGGCTATGTCTTCGAAAAATTTTAACAGTGTCATATCATTCTTGATCACCTCCTCCCAATTCTTTTTAGGCCTTCCTTTTTTTTTAATAGTCTCTAAGTATAATCTTCTTGCATCTTCTTACTTGAGCATCTAAGTATCTCCTCCTAACATGTCCAAACCACTTAAACATTATGTATCTTAATTTTTCAATAATATTGGCCAAATGTAATTTGTCTCTTACTATTACATTCCTGACCTTATCTCTTCTAGTAAGGCTACACGTCCAACGAAACACCCTCATCTTTATCATTGTTAACTTATGATTATACACTTGTTTGATGGGTCAACTCTCTGTTTCATAAAGCATAGCTAACCTAACTGCTAAATGGTAGAATTTGCCTTTAAGTTTGAGTGACATCTTCTTATCACATAAAACTCCTGATGCACTTCTCCATTTAAGCCATTCCGATATGATCCAATGAACTATGTCTTCATAAATCTCTCCATTGCTTTGGATGATAGATTCTAAAATCTTAAAACATTCTTTTTATGGTATAACGTTTGAACCAATCCTCACCTCCACACCAGTAGCTACCCTATGCCCTGAAATGTTACACTCTATGTACTTAATCATACTCTTACTCTATATAAAGCCTTTCAACTCTAACATATCCCTCCATCGTTCAACCTTGACATTGACACCCTCTTTTGTCTCATCCATTAAAACAATGTCATCAACAAATAACATACACTAAGTCACATCCCTTTGGATATTCTTGGTGAGCTCATCAATCACTATTGCAAACAAAAAGGGGCTAAAAAAGGAGTCTTGGTGAAGCCTAATATCGATAGAAAATGTTCTGTATCTCCTCGTCCTTGCTCTAGTTTTATACCTTCACACAAATCCCTCCACTTGACATTAAAGAGCACAAAAGAAATGCTAAAGTCACATAGTGCAAACAACGGAACGAATACATATATCCTTACTAGCCTCGATGCCTCGCACGTTGTGAATGAGGTGAGCCACTTATAAACTTATCACTAACAAAATGGCCTCAGTCCATGCACATTGTCCCTAAAATTCGTCGACTAGAAACACAATCATCCAACCACTTTATATAGGAGTTCCTAATTAGTTGTAAGCTAATCAACATAAAACTTCTAGGTGTAAAAAATTATTGAGATAATATTACTTGGTAATTACTTAGAGTAAAGAAAGCAACAAGCTTATGTTTTAAACCTGATAACTCCAAATAACAACAACAATTGCCACCAAGCTAAAGCGGTAAATGCTTGATTATTCCACAATTCTTTTATGGGTTTCTCCCAAAAAACCAAAGTAATAAGAAAAATAGAAAACATCATAATAGAATGCCCAAAGAAAAGTTTGAAAGCAATGCAACATATCAAAAGTCAGGCAATGCACGGTTTGGCAAGTGTAATTAAACTTTATTTATAATTCTTACAATTTTCTCTTTTTAGCATAATTATCAAATAATTCATCATTTTGTCCTTGCATTCTAATAAAATTATATACTATATAACAGTCAATAATAATGTCCTTTTTCTTCTTCATATCATAAATTAATGGGTATACTAAAGTATAAGAAATCTTACTTTTAGAATGCAAAAATATATTTTAATAACATTTCTCGTTGAAGTAAATAATTCATGTGGACTTTAAGGTCTTCCTCTTTCGCAATATCTTTTACCCCAATATAGAAAAAAAAAGGTATCTTAGTGTAACTTGAGTTAACTAAATAGAACTTACCTAAACATATAAAGAGAATAATATTAAAACATTAATAATAATTAATCATAACAAATATATTTATTTAAAATAACGCAATACCTTAAGAAGTTATAGGAAATTGGTTTGTTAGATTTGTTAATGTTTCTAAAAAAATTAGAGAATAATTTCCAATACCTTCCTATATAAGCATTACATAAATGAAACACATGTCAAATGAGCAACAATGTATAACATTTTAGGTTGGATCAATTCTTTTATCTCTATATGATATTTTTTCATCGGTTAGAACATGTACATTAATATGTATACCATCTATTACTCCTATAAAATGTTTAAAACATTAAATTATATTATTAAAATAATTAATTAAATGTAAAGGTATAATAAAAGTGTAGAAGTATATACATATACCTGAAAATTTAGAAAGAATTTTGAAGGGTTAATTACACTAGACCTATTGATTCTTTAATTTTTAAAAACTATCATTTACTCTTTATACATTTTATTAATTATTACTCATTACCCAAGCATCATTCTCCATAAGGAAACTAATGGATCCCTAAAAAGTGGAGATGTCAATCACTTTGTGTTATATAGCCCACCATGTGTCTTGGTTTTGCCACATTACCAATGAAGTCAAATGAAACTTGGTAAGCACTCAACCTTATTGGTTTGAAGTAGGAGATGGTCTCTTACTTCCTTCTACTTCTACTCTCCCTTAACGCTTAAAATTACTCCTATATTTTGATGAAGGAATATGGATAGATTATATGAATTGAAACATTTAAATGACAACACTCTATACCTAAGGACAATCAAAACTTCTAAAATCAATATAAATTACTTGTTATAATGTTGTTATAATACTAGTTGAAATATGGTTTCCTCTTCTAAACCTAGAATTTGTTTTTTTTATGGTAGATGTTTCACATTTATACCAAATATGATATATAAAATTGGAGAGATGGATTGTTTAGCTACTATGGTGGATAAGATAATATTGGTTGATTTCTTGCTCAATACTATAAGGTTAGTATATGGGCAAATGTGATAATTTATAATTGAAGTTCCATACGAATTATTTAAAGATGGTATGAGGCTATTAAAGAATGATAAATGATGTACGGATGTTAATAAACATAATAGAAGAAAGCTAACTTAAGACAATTAAGTTGTATTTAGACAAGTATGCTAATCATGTACACTTAATGACATGAAGATAGATATATTTATTGAAGTAATTGAAGACGTTGATAGCTTAATATGCATTGAAGTAGGCATTGAAATAGCGATTGTAGTAGCTATTAAAGCAATCGCTAAAGCTACCAGTTAAGCACCCATTAAAATAGCTATTAGAGTAGTCACTAAGGCACCTATTAAATTAGGTACCAAAATAGATCTTGAAGCATGCAATGAGGTAGCTATTAAAGCACCTATTGAGGTAGACACTAAAGCATCCATTGGAGAACTCATTAAAGTAAATAATTATTTATACAATAAACCAAACATTAAAGAACCCATTAAAAACTCGTTAAAGCATGTAATGAAGTAACCGATGAATTAGTCAAAAAAGCACACACAGATGTAGATAATAAAGTAGTTAGTACATATAGTCTTTTGATGATTCAGATTACCTAACATATATATATATATATATATATATGTATGTATGTATTAATAAGTGACTTGTTGAGAATGATTCTGATCTAGTTCATGGCCTATTAGAAGTAGAAGGCGCTCTGGTGGGATCCTCACGGACA
>JAOQML010123723.1:0-19238 GCA_027568935.1 Erythroxylum urbanii
AATTAATGTTAATAAAAATGAATAAATTATTGTTATTTTAAATTCTTATTGTTATGATATTTGGAGACATGGTTGATATAAATTTATAAAGTATACAATATAATATACTAATACATTATTTTATAATTTTAAAAAAATTCAGGGACTATTTCATAAATTTAAAAAATTACTCAAAATGGTACTTGGTATTAACTGATATCAGTACAGTATCGTTCTAGAACTCAATCCAGTACCAATGCCGGTACGGTATTCATAACATTGATTGTGAAATCCTTGTCACCGTCATGACATAAGTGATCCATCCAAGGAGCTAATTTTCAAGGTCACGATCGTGACACGCGAGGGTCTACTTCAGTTTCCATTTTTGGAGGGTCATTTTGGACTTTTTGGCCTGGGTAAAAGATAGCTTTCACCCTAAAAGGCAAATAATCTTCTGGTACTATGCCTGTCACCAACTACCAAATAATAAATTCCTATCTACCAAACAATGATATAAATGGCGAGCTAGGGTCGAACCACAAAGAGCTGGGATACAAATACTATTTCAAATGTTGCAAACAAAATGAATAAAAACACCTTGAAATGGTGAAAGCGAAACAACTATGATGTAATGAACGTAAACAAAAAGACGAAAACAAAGTAAATTTGGAGAAGATTAATAAGAATGGTAAAGAAGTGGGTTGGAGATAACTTTGGGATTCCAGGATGTTAATTGACTTTGGGATTCCAAGATGTTCATTGATCCTTGAATCTATAAAAGGTATTCTCATCATGGTGTTAGCCTATGGACTCGATTAAGCTCTCGAACTCGTAATTTCTTTAAAATAGGCAAAACTAATAAGCTCTAGGAATGCCCTTATCTCCATTATAACCTAAAATAGGCTCTCTAAATTCAATAGCGAAGACACATTAGGTACTAAGGAACAACTAACTTAGGCCACCTACTCATAAGCTTGGAAGATGTACTCTAAAGGTATAGGATCCTAGATTAGTTGATTAAGTATCTTGACAAATTCAACTAACCTATTGCTACTTTTAGGAATCATTATGGAGTATTACATATCACACGGTCATACCTAGCCTTTAGATTAGAAAGTTACTTAAAGGGTGATCAAGCCTATGAGCAATTCCTAATTCATGACATTTATACTAAATCCCAAACCAACCTAGACCTACAAGCACTAATTTAAGACAAATTCAACTCCATTATCACAATTTCCATCCCTTCATCCTTATAATATCTCCAAATCCCTAAATAGTCTGGCCACACAAGTTCGTATTAAGCATAATAAACATTAAATAAACAAAACCCATACTTAATTAAATAAAACTAGGACTGGAACTTATAAAAGAAGTGATAAAAACTGAAATTCAACACTAACTTAATAGAAATCAAAACTCTTTATGCTAGCAAATAACTAATCATAACCCAAATTACAAAACCTAAACTAATTGCATTAAAATAAAAATTCATGAATCTAAGAACATACATAAATCCTAACTATTAAGCACAAATTAATCCAAAGCATCACAAATAAGCAAAAACCTGTAGCATCAACCATTAAACATTTAAATACCTAACAAATTTAGATATGAAAACCACATAAATAAGTTCACACAACCAAGATTAAAGCTGGGAAATTGAGGGAATAAACATTCATTGATATAACGTAAAGGTTCCTTACAAAATTCATGAAGTTCATATATAAAATCTGTTCATCTATAAAATCCATCAAACATTCATTCTAACATCCTAGAATATGTAAAAATATGATTAGCACTAAGAAAGCCTTAAACTAATGGAATGAATATCAAAATAAAGCATTGAAACTGAAAGAGAATAGCTAAGCTTATGGAAAATAACAAAAACTTCTTTACTGGTTCCTCCTCTCTTCTTAGAGTTTTCCAAAAATGACAGATTTTGAGAGCTCTTCTCTCTCCTTGGAGTTTTCCCAAAAGTAGCTTATTGGAGACTAACTTTTTGGGTTATTTCTCTTTCTTTATATATTATTTTCCGTTTATGGTAAACCCTATGGTTTTCCTGTGCCTAAAAAGTCCAAAAGGTCCCTTGAAAACCTGAATATGAAAGAGACCCCGCATCTGTCTATGTGCAGGCTATGATCGTGACCCTTAGTGCACGATGGTGGCCAGTTTAGCCGCTCTCTATCATAACCGTGGCTACCTCCCCATGATCGTGGCCCTATGTTCAAGCTTTTGTCATGATCGTGGTAGGCGCTGAGTTATTCCCCAGGTCTTCTCCGATTCTCCTTCGAATGCCCTTGATGATTTCTCTTCTATGGGTGGCTCTCCAAACTTTGTCAACCTTTTTCCTTTTAGCATATATTTGTGTTCAATCCTTTAATTTGTATGTACACATAAAATTAACACAAATTGAGTATTTCAACATAATGATAGGATTGAAAAGACATTGAAATGTATAAGAAAATATAAGATGATTCAATCCTATCAAATACTCCCCCCCACACTTGAATTATTACTTGTCCTCAAGCAATTTAAAAATAACCAAGATATTCTACCAATTTGTTTTCAAAGAAAATTGAGTCCATGCAATCCTTTAAACTTCGATAAACTCAAGTATCGAGCTACTACATATATCATAATCTTTTTATCAATGCACATAAACAAAGTCAAAGGTAGACACCATTGATCAAAGGTAAAATAAAACTAAGATGGATTTTGTTCACGACGTTCACTCATTTCACTCAAGTGTTTAAGGTCAATGTTTCACTCAATACTCCCTCTAAGAGACTACACTACCATAGGCTTGCAAATTCACCAATTCTCTACCACATATATTATATGCTATCATGGATCAAAAAGGGCTTTTACTTAGGATTGTAATGGGGTTTGGGTTAATACGAGGCAAAAAGGTCAAAGGGTAACTCACAAGTATTAACAAAATACTAAGTAAGAAGGGACAACCAAACACAAATTCTAAGGTATGTATATAAATACCATAAACTATAACTACTCATCGCTACTAATGCTACCATGTTTCCTTCAACAGCAGAAACAAAAACGTTTTAATCAATAGCGCCAAAAATAAATATTATTTTCTTTTTTTTACTTGGATAAAACTAAAACAATGAGGAAGCAATAGTAGCACAAATCAATAAAACATGAGTAGAAGTGCCTCTCAAAACATCTTAGAATTGAATACAAAACAAAAGTCCCTAAATCATATTCATTAAATGCTCACTCATTACTTTCATTAAACTTGTGGCAGGGTAAGGCTAATGGGTTTATAGGTTTCAATGTAAGGTGATTAATTCAGAAGCAACCAAGGTTAAATGCTCGAAGGGTTTGGCAAGGGGAAAATGAGTTGGTGGGTCATTTAAGTTAAGGTTCAAAATAAAGAAGGCCTTAATCATTTCCTAAAGCATGCATCTCGTAGTTTCGAACTGGTTTAATGTAAGTTCTGAAGGTAATCTTCTTAAGGGAGCATCACACATAATAAAGAAATACAATGACTATGAAATGCAGTCATATAGGCTCAAAACCTTGCATGTGTTTTTATGAAAATTGATTAAAATTTCATACATTGCCTAATCACTCAAGTATCAAATTATTGACTGAGTTTATGCAACTAACTACTTCAATCAATCCATATGATTCACCTTCCACTTAAGCTGCCTAATCTAAATTTGAGAACACAACTCAATTCTCAGTCCAACTACTATGACAGAATGGCATGGTTCAACATTCATCACAGTTTAAGTGCAAAACACTAACGAGCTTTTCTTCTTGCATCTTGGTAAGGTTATTTGCTATAATAACTAGAAATGTGTTGTTAGTGCCCAGATAAGCTTAATTGAGGTGAGTTGGTAAGGGCTTCAACTCCACTTTTGGTGCTCACATAATATAAGGTAAAAACTAATTAGTACTAATTGGAAATTCTAAAAATAAAGGATATACCTACCAAAAGAACTTGTCTTAAGTACCCAAATTGCTTCCTTTAGGTCCTCTCCAAACTCGAACTTGCTTTGCCATATACGAGACATCTTTTACTGTAGCGGGGTTGTCAAGGCTACCTCTAAAGGTCAGCTGTAGAAAGAAAAGACCAATGCTTCACAAAAGAGTCAAGAATATCTACCTTGGCAACAGACTCATAATCTGATGGATAATGCATGGCATCAAAAATATTGAAACAAATGACCTCTCTATCGAACTCATAGTCAACATCCCACTGTGTACATTGATTTTTGTCCGAGATGTCTTCCAAAATGGCCTGCCTAACAAAATTGTCAAAGGGCTCGAAGAGCCCTCATCCTGCATATCTAACACATAAAAAGCTGTAGGAAAAACAAACTCGCTAACCTGTACCAAAACATCCTCAATAACCCCCTTAGGGTATGTGTTAGATCTATCATTCAATTGAATGATATAATGGGTATCCTTTATTGAACCAAGATTAAGAGCTTTAAAAATAGATAAAGGTATAACATTGATTGAAGCTCCTAAATCTAACATACATCTCTTATACATCATGTTACCGATCTTACAAGGGATGGTACAAAATACCTGGATCCTTGCACTTGGGGGGTAGCTTCCTCTATAAGACTGCCGACACATTGCCTCCTACATTGATCTTCTCATCTCCCCTTAGCTTTCACTTGTTGGTGTATAGCTCTTTAAAAAATTTAACATGTCGCAGACCCTATTTCTTCTGAGCTCCCGTCGACTTCTTCAAAAGATAAGGAATGGCCGCTCTTAGGAAGATCTGCATGGATTCCTCACTCTCTTTGACGAAATCTGGTGCTACCTACAATAGGAGAAAAAGAGAAAGGTTTAAGTGGAGAAAGTAATGAACCTCTACTTTCCTTAGCAAATTTGCACAAACAAATGTGTTTTGAGGAATTTTAGGAAATGTAAACCGATGAAAGAATGAAAAAGATCAGTAAAAACAAAAATAAAAACAACACAAGAAACATCAATTAAAATATGCAAACTCCCCAGTAATGACATAAAAATTTGATAGCCTGTCGCTAACTACCAAATAATAAATTCCTAACTACCAAACTATGCAGTAAATTTTAAGCTAAGGTTGAACCGCAGAAAGCCGGGATGTAAATGTTATTTCAAATGTTGCAAACAAAATGAAACAGAACACCCTGAAATGATGAAATTCGAACAACTACGACGTAATGAATGTAAATAAAAAGATAAAAACAAAGCAAATTTAGAGAGGATTAATATCAATGGTAAAGAAGTGGGTTAGAGATATCTTCGGGATTCTGGGATGTTCATTGATCCTTGAATCTAAATAAAAGGTACTCTTATCATGGTGTTAGCCTATGGACACGATTAAGCTCTCGAACCCTTAATTTCTTTAAAATAGGCAAAACTAATAAGCTCTAGAAATACCCCTATATCCACTATAACCTAGAAGAGGCTCTATAAGTTTAATAGTGAAGATGCATTAGGTGCTAAGAAACAACTAACTTAAGCCACCTACTCATAAGCTCGGAAGGTGTAATCTAAAGGTATGGGTTCCTAGATTAGTTAATTAAGTATATTGACAAATTCAACTAACCTATTGCTACTTTCGAGAATCATTATGGACTATTACATATCACACGCTCATCCCTAGCCTTTAGATTAAAAAGTTACCTAAAGGGTGATCAAGCCTATAAGCAATTCCTAATTCATGACATTTGTACTAAATCCTAAACCAACCTAGACCTACAAGCACTAATTTAAGACAAATATAACTCCATTCTTATAATTTCCATCCCTTCATCTTTATAATATCTCCAAATCCCTAAGTAGTCTAGCCACATATGTTCATATTAAAGACAATAGACATTAAATAAACAAAACCCATACTTAATTAAATAAAACCAAAGCTGGAACTTATAAAAAAGTAATAAAAACCAAAATTCAACACTAACTTTATAGAAATTAAAACTCTTTATGCTAGAAAATAACTAATCATAACCAAAATTACTAAATCTAGACTAATTGCATCAAAATAAAAATTCCAGCATACATAACTTGCAGAAAAACCCAAATTAATTGACTAAGTTATTTAATTTGGGTTTTTGTGCCAGGTATGTAACATGAATCTAAGAACATGCATAAATCCTAACTATTAAGCACAAATTAAACCAAAGCATCACAAATAACCAAAAACCCTAACATAAACCATTGAACATTTAAATACCCAATAAATTTAAATTTGAAAAAGCACATAAATATGCTCAAACAACTAAGATTAAATTTGGGAAATTGAGGGAATAAACATCCATTGATATAACATAAAGGTTCCTTACAAAATTCATAAAGTACATCCTAGGTTTTTCACCAGGTCTTCTTCGACTCTCCTCTAAATGCCTTTGATGGTTATTCCTCCATTTCAGTATTTAAACACAAATTTAGTATTTAAACACAAAGATAGGATTGAAAAGACATTGAAATGCATAAGAAAATATAAGATGATTCAATCCTATCAGTAAAACCTAGTTTTAACCCTAAAAGAAAAAAAAACTATAAAAGGAAAGAAGCTGACCTTAATGAGGGAGACTCCATCTTCCCATTTAAAGAAAGAATCCAAGGAAGAAAGATGAAGAGAGAAGAGAAGAAGAAGAAGAAGAAGAAGAAGAAGAAGAAGAAGAAGAAGAGGGGCTACTGTAACCCGCACTCCTTATCATTTCTTTCCAATTTCATTTCTTATTCCTCTTATTATTTACTTCATATGATTTATGATTTGGATATGAGGATGATGAATAATTGTTTAAGGATGTTCTAAACTTCTTTTTTATTTATTCTTAAACTGATTGTGATTTGGATGCTTTTGGTGTTAATGTGTTAGGTATTGTGATTTTTTTATCATTTTTACATACTTCGGTAACAAATTGGGAGAGTGAACTGTTAGTAACATGATTAGGTTGGGTAATGAGAATTAACAACCTAATAGATCACATAAACATCAAATCAGTAATTATACGAAGAGAGATCTTGAGTGAGAACCTGATTGTTTATTAGAGTGCTTAAGAACGAATTAGAATGTGGTTTATTTTATTGATTGAGAAATTTCAAAATCAGAAATACAAATTCAATTAGGAATTATGATTTAGGGTTTAATGATTAGGTCTTGAGAGAGAATAATCAAGCTTTTAAAATTCTAGGAACAATACCTATTAACTTAAAAGTAATCAAGGTAGCAATTGATGATATAATGAATCCCCTCTTCTCATAATTGGTTAATCTTATCTTATGCGAATTCTTGATTGCTAAGTGGTTGTTCTCTAATTTGATTTCTTTATGTTAATTTTAGAATTTAATTTTTAATCAATTGTTCAATTGTTCAATTTTTTTAGTTTTTATTTTCATTTTTATCACACTTGTTATAACCTCAGGATTCAGTTTAGTTCACTAATTCCTTAAGGGATCGACACCTCAATTACTACACTTACATCCCATGCACTTGTAGACTATTGAGTGTTTTATAAGATTAAATTTTGTTTAACAAGTTTTTGATGCAATTGTTAAGGAATTAGTTAAGATTAGCGGGATTCCTATTGTCTAAGTTATTTTTGCCTCTCTTATGTCCTTGCAATTGTATGAACACAAGAGTCACTTAGAGTTCAAGTAGGATCGTCAAAAAATTAGCACTTGATACCAACCGATTGGAACGAGTAATTCAAAGAGCAAGACGCCAAGAAGAAGTAGTCAAAGAAACAATAGCGAAAGAGTTTCTTCAAGAATTCAATAAAGGAGTAAATTAAGGAAACTAGTAGCGTACATTGATGGATTTCATAAGGTTGGGATTCAATGCCACAAACTAAGGCATCACTTGACCACCGCTACAAGCAGTGTCATTTGAGATTAAACTAGCATTGGTAAACATGCTCTAAACTAACGTGCAATTTTACAAGTTAATGAATGAGGAGTCACTTTACGAAGCATAAGAATGGTATAAGGATTTGCAAAGGAGGTTGCATTTTGCATGATGTTTTAGGGTGTAATTTGGTAAGTATTTAGCGTTAAATTGAGAGTTAAGTGTGTGTTTATGTGTTAATTAGGTTAGTTTGTATGTTTATGTGTCTTTTATAGGTTAGTATGAATCTTTAAGCTTAATTGTTATATTTTTGAGGTACATTGATGATTGTGTTAGTGCTGCAGCGTAAATGTGGAAGAGTGATGAATATTTGAAGAGTTTCGGGCTAAAAGACATAGGTAAAGATCATGCATAGTGGCCACGATCGTGACAAAAAAGGAAGAGCTAGAAGCAACTAGGCCACGATTGTGCACTAGGGGCCATGATCGTCACAGAGAGGGTCAAGTTAGGCCACAATCGTGCACTTCAGGCCATGATCATGACAGAAAGAATAAATCACCAACCATGATCATGGCAGTCAAGGTTACGATCATGCCCTGCTTCAGGCTGACAAGAAAACTAAAATTTTGAGTGACTTTTTGGATCGTTTCAACCCCGAGTTTGACCTAAGGTTGCTACAGAATAAATAGCACACTGTAAGACAACTGCCGGCAGTCATTAAAGAGTGAAGAGAGTCATGCCAAAAGAGCAAAATTCTTCAAATCCGAGAGAGACCTAAAGAGAGATCAAGAGATTGAGAAAGGAGATAAAGGAAGAGAAATGTGGAGATGTGTTAGACGCGAAGTACTTCCCTGAATAGGTGGTTTCCTGTCATCGCCACTTCTAGATTCCATTCCCGACAGTATTTCCATTTATTTCTGTTTTATTTATATATAAAATTGAAATAGGTGTTGAGATTTGTTGTGTGAATATTGAGTTTACATTTATCCTCACTTTCAGATTTTGAATCTTGAGATTAATAAAATTTATTCAATTATGTTTTCTTATTGAGATGATTGTGATTTCGTTTCTGTTATTAATAATTCAGCAACAAACTGAGAGGGTAAGCCAGGTAAAAATCATTGATTTGGGCTAATGAAAGTTAAGGGAATCGATAGTTAGAGAATTGAGTCAACTCAGTAGAGTCGTGTAACGAGAGACCGAGCATAGATTCCTGATAGGTTAATAGACAATTTTTGAACTAATTTAGGTTTTGGACCAATTGCAGATTGAGAGATCGCAATTCCCATAATTTGAATTAAGGATTACTAATTAGGGTTAAGAATTATAACTCGAGAGAGAGTAATTCACCCTAAGACCGCCTAGACCTGTTAATTTAATAATTGCATAATTGGTTAGGTTTTCTTAGTTTTGAATTAAAATCGCCTTTCTCTCCCTTTGTAATTTCTAGATCAATTTTGGGCTGGGATATGATTTTGCTATTTTGTTTACTCTCTAGTACTTTAATTCTCATATTGATTATTTATTGATTTAATTTCTACATTAGTTGTTTAATTAGGTTAATTGCTAACTTAGCTGCCTTTAGATTTTAAGACTGGTTCCCTTTCTCTTGGGATCTACACCTTAGGTATTACATAAACTACCTGTGCGCTTGCGGTAATTACTAAGGTTATAATTAGTAAAACTTAGCGCGTGTAACCTTGAGCGAACATGTTTTTGGCACCGTTGTCAGGGAAGGCAATTTAGTTCTTTAGGCTAAGGCTTTTCCACTAACTTTTATTTTTATTAAAAAATTTAGGACGTAAATTAAAGACACATCGAGACATCTTAGAATGGAATATATGAAGAGTTGAATGCTTAACAATGATGGAAGATAGATATTATAGGGAGCAAGGAAATTTTGAGAATTACAATAAGTTGCAGTATGGTTGGAGAAATAACTATAATTATTGGACCATGTATACTTCAGGGGTGGCAGAACCACCTAGATTTCTATTGGTCCAACGATGCAGTACTCACATGGGACACCAGGATCTATTTGAATTTCAAAATGACGAACCCAGTTCATGGGATTCTAAATTGGACAAGATCTTAGATAAGCTCATAGACATGGAAGAAGGGCAAAAGAGACTAGAAGAGCAAATTGATCAAGTGATGGAAAATCATGCCACTTCTATTCATAACTTAGAGATTCAAGTAAGATAACTTTCCTGTGAATTTTGTAAGAAAAGTGTGGAAGACTTTTTGAGAAAAATGGAATTACATCAATTATAGCAATACGAGGCTATCACACTTAGGAATGGGGTAGAGCTAGAAGAACTAAAGGAAGACCATGCTGAACCCAAAGTCGTTGGCAACCAAAAGATGATGGAAGTGTACGAGGAAAAGAATTCTAACCCTCTCCATTATTCACTAGTCCTGGATATACCACATGTGAAAATCGAAAATTCTTAGGTAAACATCTATGCAAAGAACCCTATCCTTTGGATTGATCATGATGAAGAGACATTCCACATGAATGATGTATTTAAGAATCCGAAGGTTAGTAGCTCATTCAGGATAATTGATGTGTTCGAATCTTTTGAAAAACAAAAGGGCCAAGAACAGATGACGACAGATATCGAATTCGAAGAAGCGATAAAGGTCTCTGTTCATGAAGCAGAAGAAGCAAAGGAGACAAAGGTGATGAAGGAAGAAGGATAGCAATTCACCTTCGTATAAGACAAATTGTTAGATTCGATGGAAGATTAAGGGAGTTTCATTATTTCCTATTTTATTGACAGTTTGTTAGTGAAAAGGACATTACTGAAATTAATTGGTTTTCATAATTTTATTAATATTTTCCTTTTGATCATCTTACAATTTGTAGCGTACTCACGGGCTACAAAATTGATGTTGAATGAAATAGGTGGAAGCAAGCCACTCGTAATTGATCTTGGCTGAGTTTTAAAGGATGAAGGTCAAGCTAATGACCATAAATTAGCACGTTTAGTAGTAGGTTTAAATTGTTATGTAGTTAGGTTTGTTTTAAATTCTTAAATAAGTTGTGAATAATTTGGAACAGTTTAGAGTGCTAATTCTTTTTTTCCTTTGAATCACTTATAAGATAGGTAAACACTCTCGATGTCAAGTAGATTTGGTCTCAGCACTAGTGCCATCACCACCTCTATCACCATAAATGGTTTCGTGTTCTAACCCTTTTCTTTTCATTTTTATTAGTATTTTCTTCTTATATTTTGCGTATGTTGTGTTTTATTTCCCCTAGTGTGTTTGTGTACCCTTCTCATATTAAGGGCAATGTGTTGTTCAAGTGTGGGGAGGTTTGTGTGTTTTTACCTTGAGTGTGAATTTTGCATATCGTATGATAGTATTAGGTTACATTGTGTGAAGTGTGTGAATGTGTCAACGACTTAGATTGAGTTGATTTTTTTTAATGTTGGACATAGTCTATCAAGTTGCGAACAATCATTAGCCTACGAAATTAGTGAAATAGGGGTCCTTTGGATAAATATACAATATAATTTGGACTTAATGTAAATTTGGCACTCTCTAGATTGTCACATTTAATCGTAAATTGAGATCTTTTAACTTAAGTAGCTTAACTAGTATTTTTCATGAAAACGAATAGCTAAAAACAATAAGGTAGGAAAATAGAAAATAAATAAATAAATAAATAATATATGTTTTACTTATTCCTCTAACCTTGGGGTTATGAATAGAGCTACTAGCCAGTTGAAAATGTGATGTAGCTGAGTAACTGAATCAACTCGCATCACAAATGTATACCTTCGCGTAAAAAGGCTATAATGACGTTTCAACCAAGCTGTCTAATAAATGACTTAGTTAAGTAGCCGGATCAACATTCATCACAAATGTTTGCCTTTGAGTAAAAGACTAAGTCCTGGGTTTAAATAAAAATAAAAAGAAGTGTTTTAAATAAACACCTATCGAACTTGTAATAAGCTTGAATTTTCATGGAAATATACTTAGGAACAGTTACAAAGTCTGAGGGACCAAAAATTTATTAATGTGTGTGTACAGTTGAAAAGGGTAACTAAGTAACACTTAGGTCTTAATTTAGTTGTATATTTAGTTTAAAGCCCCTAAACACATATTTTATTTTTTAATGATTTGCCATAATTCGAATGATTATCTCCAAAATTAAAGTTATTTCATAAAGTCAGAGCCATTGTCTCATTATTGCATTGTGTGTTATGTGTTTTTATGTGCCTTGTTGTTTTGTTTGCTTGAGGACAAGCAAACGTTTAAGTGTGGGGATGTTGATAGTTGCATTTTGCATGATGTTTTAGGGTGTAATCTGGTAAGTATTTAGTGTTAAATTGAGAGTTAAGTGTGTGTTTATGTGTTAATTAGGATAGTTTGTATGTTTATGTGTCTTTTATGGGTTAATATGAATCTTTAAGCTTAATTGTTATATTTTTAAGGTACCTTGATGTGTGTGTTAGTGTTGCAGGGTAAATGGGGAAGAATAATGAAGATTTGAAGGTTTTCGGGCTAAGAGACATAGGCCACGATCGTGCACAGTGGCCACAATTATGACAGAGAAGGAAGAGTCAGAAGCAGTTAGGCCACGAACGTGCACCAGGGGCCACGATCATGATAGAGAGTGTCAAGTCAGGCCACGATCGTGACAGAAATAATAAATCACCAACTATGATCATGGCAGTCATAGCAGTCAGGGCCACGATCGTGCCCTGGGTCGGGCTGATAGGAAAACTCAAAATTTAAGTGATTTTCAGATAGTTTAGACCTCGAGTTTGATCTAGGGTTGCTATAGAATAAATAGCACACTACAAAATAGCCACCAGTAGTCATTAGAGAGTCAAGAGAGTCATGCCAAAAGAGCAAAATTTTGTCAAATCCGAGAGAGATCAAGAGATTGAGAAAGGAGATGAAGGATGAGAAACACGAAGATGTACTAGATGTGAAGTACTTCCCGAAATAGGTGATTTCCTGCCGTCGCCACTTCAAGATTCTGTTCTTGACAATATTTCCATTTATTTCAGTTTTATTTATATATAGAATTGAAATAGGTGTTGAGATTCGTTGTGTGAATGTTGAGTTTACGTTTATACTCACTTTTGAATTTTAACTCTTGCGATTAATAAAATTTATTCGATTGTGTTTTTTTATTGAGTTTGTTGTGATTTCAATTATGTTCTTAATAATTCGGCAACAAACTGAGAGGGTGAGCTGGGTAAAAATCATCGATTTGGGCTATTGAGAGTTAGGTGAATTGATAGGTAAAGAATTGAGTCAACCTGGTAGAGTCGTGTAACTATAGATCGAGCATAGATTCCTAGTAAGTTAATAGGGAATTTTAGAACTAATTTAGGTTTGGACCAATTGCAGATTGAGAGATCGCAATTCCCATAATTTGAATTAGGGATTACTAATTATGGTTAAGAATTATAACTCGAGGGAGAGTAATTCACCCTAGGACTGCCTAGACTCATTAATTCAATAATAGCATAATTGGTTATGTTTTCTTAGTTTCGAATTAAAATCCCCTTTCTCTCCCTTGGTAATTTCTCGGTCAATTTTGGAATGGGTTGTGATTTTACTATTTTGTTTACTCTCTAGCACTTTAATTTCTCATATTGATTATTGATTGATTTAGTTTCTGCATTAGTTATTTAATTAGGTTAATTGCTAAATTAGCTGCCTTTAGATTTTAGGACTAGTTCCCTTCCTCGTGGGATCGACACCTTGGTACTATGCGAATGACCTGTGTGCTTGCGGTAATTACCAAGGTTATAACTAGTAAAACGTAGCACATATAACCTTGAGCGAACAGTGCCCACACTGTAACCTACCTAAAGAATTTCTTTTTCTAACTTTTTACAATAGAGTAAACCCACTCATGCAAGGCATCATAAATGCAGCAGCTGGAGGATCTCTGATAAGAAAGACAGTTAAGGAAGCGGAGGAGTTATTGGAAGAGATGTCGAGTAATAGTTGTCTGTGGGCTTTTGATAGAAGTAGACAACAAAAAACCGTCTGACAGTAGAAGGGAGTCATTGCTGTCAACTTGATAACAAAAATGCAAGACAAAATTAACAGCTTGACATGACAACTTAACAATATAAAAGCCTCCTTTTCAACTCCTGTGAAAATAGTTCAACAGAGATGTGAACTATGTGGATAAGATAACGACGATACCATCGACTACTTCTTGATGCAAACAAATGAAGCAGAGTAACTCAACTATGTGGGAACCTAATTTGGTTGAGGAGGGAGGAACAATCCATACTCAAACACGCTTAATACTGGGTGGAAGAACCACCCAAAATTTTCTTGATAAAACAATGCAATAGGTCAATTCTGACCTCAAGTGCCACCGGGATTTCAATAAGAGAAACCAAACTCCATGGACGCTAAGTTAGACAAAATCTTGGATAAGCTCAAAAACATGGATGACACTCATAAGAGGTTGGAAAGAAGATTCAAGCAAGTAATAAAAAATCATGCATTTTCTATCAATAATTTAGAAGTTAAAATGAGCAAATTGGCAAATGTATTATCCATATGAAGTTTAAAAAGCTTTCTAAGCAACACTAAATCAAACCCAAGGGAGTAATTAAGGGAAATCACACTTTAAAGTAGGAAGGAACTAGAATAAGCCGAAAAGACAAAAAGCTGCACCTCACCTTGCAGAGAAGGACTAAGAAAAGAAAAAGGATGTGATCATAAGTGAATACCCTCCTTACGTTGCCCCTCCCCCATATCCACCTACGATCTTATATCCTCAGCGAATGCAAAAGAACAAATTAGATGCACAATTTAGAAAAGTTTGTGGAGAAATTGAAGACTTTGCAAATAAAATTTTCTTTCATCGAGGCATTGGAGTATGTAAAATTTTTTAAGGACATATTATCAAAGAAGCACACTTAGGAAAAAACTAAACGGTAGCGTTAACTGGCAGTCGTAGTTCTATAGTTATTAGCCATATGCCTTCCAAGTTGAAAGATCTAGGGAGTTTCACAATACCCTGAGTGGATAGTGAATTTAAATTCACAAAGCGCTTATATGATTTAGGAGCAAGCATCAATCTTATGCCATTGTTGATATTAAAAAAATTGGGGCTCAGTGAGGTCAGGCCAACCTTGATGCTAGTTCAGTTAGCTGATCAATCAATTAAGAAACTTTTTAGTGTGTTAGAAGATGTGTTAATATAAGTGGAAAAGTTTATTATCCCTATGGACTTCGTTGTTCTTGATTTTAAAGAGGATAAGAACTGTCCATTAATTCTTAAACATCCTTTTATGAACACAGGAAAAGCATTTATTGATGTTCATAAAGGTAAATTGGCATTTTGAATTGGCAAAGATCAGGTGGAGTTCAATATGAACAAAGCCTTGAAAATTTTTAAAGAACTTAGCTCTTATATGAAGAATGATGATATGGGAAACAGTATCTAAGAGTAAGAAGAGAGCTATTTTGAAAAACTCAAAAAGGTAGAAGTCACAACAGATAATGAAGCTGAGAAGGCAAACTAAGCTGAGTCTAAAGAAGATGTTGTGATGGAGGAGTCAGGTATTTAGAGTCATCAAGAAATGCTAGTATGAACTGAGGCACCTATACCCCCTCCCTAGAGAAACCACCAACTTTAGAACTTAAACCTTTACCCACACATCTTTGATATACCTTCCTTGGTGAAGGTCAAACTTTACCCATCATCATTTCCAATCAATTGAATGGGGAACAAGGGAATAGGGTGGTTGAAAATGTTAGGAATCAGATGAAAGCCATAAGATAAAAATATCTAACATTCAAGGTATAAGCCTAAACGTGTGTATGCATAGGATGAACCTTGAAGAGGGAAGCATAACGGTAAGGGAATGTCAACATAGGTTGAACCCTTACATAAAGGAAGTGGTCAAAAAGGAGGTAGTAAAGCTCTTAGACGTGGTTATCATATACCCTATATCCAATAGTGAAGGGGTTAGCTCGATACAATGTGTATCGAAGAAGGGCAAAGTTACTGTTATTGAGAGTGAAAGTGGGGAGTTGATTTTGAGAAGAACAGTCACGGAATGGAGAGTCTATATAGATTATCAAAAACTTAACAAAGTGACTAAAAAGGACCACATTCCTCTCTCATTCTTAGATCAGATGATCGAGAGAGTAGCTGGCCACTCATTCTATTTCTTCCTAGATGGTTACTTAGGATATAACCAGATATTCATCTATCCTGAAGAATAAGAAAAGACCACTTTTACATATCCTTATGGTAAATTTGTGTATAGACGAATGTCTTTTGAGTTATGCAATGCCCCAACTACAATTCAGAGGTGCATAATGTCCATCTTTGTGGATATGGTCAAGGACATAATGAAAATTTTATGGATGATTTTTCACTCTTTGGAGACTCTTTTGACCAGTGTTGGACTAATTTAGACAATATACTCCAAAGATGTGAAGAATCACATTTGATGTTAAATTGGAATAAGTGCCACTTTGAGATACAAGAGGGGATAGTGCTAGGGCATAAATTTCACACTAAGGAATTAAAGTGGATAGAGCAAAAAAGGAGGTCATCGAGAAGCTCTCACCTCCCATTAATGCCAAAGGCGTGTAGCATTCCTAAGTCATGTTAGGTTCTACCGTTGTTTTATTAACGATTTCTCACAAATCGCAAGACCTTTGTCAAACTTATTAGTCAAAGAATTGCCTTTATATTTTGATGGTAACTGTTGATCCACATTCAATCAATTAGAAAAGTCACTCACATCAATCATAATCTTAACTTCACCAAATTGAACTCTCCAATTTGAGGTCATGTACCATGCGAGTGATCAAGCTGTAGGTTGCATGTTAGGTTAAAAAAGGATAAAAAGTTGCATGCAATTTATTACATAAGCAAGACACTTACGAGACTCCAACTTAACTACAACACCACTGAAAAGAAGTTACTCGTAGTGGTGTATGCATGCTACAAGTTTCAATTGTACGTCTTGGGTTCTAAGGTGATCATATTTATTGATCACACTGCACTAAAATATCTCTTTGCTAAAAAGGACATGAAGCTAAGAATCATTCGATGGGTGCTACTTTTACAAGAGTTTAACATTGAAGTGCGAGATAAGAAGGGAGCAGAGAATGTGGTTACAGGAGAACGTGGTTATAGGCCATTTGTCACGTTTGGAGAGAGGGGAATTTTAACAAAGTGATGACATTAATGAAAAATTCCCTGATGAAACTCTGATGCTACTCAACAACATGATGACACTATAGTTCACTAATATAGCAAATTTTGTAGTAAGCTCCCTTTTGATTTGTCGTATGAATAGAAGAAGCAATTCTTGCATGAATGCACTTGATATTTATGGGATGAACCAATTTTGTAGCAACTGTGTGCTAATCGACTTATAAGATAGTATGTTTAGGAGGAGGCAATGTCGGATATATTGACGCAATGTCACGAAAATCTGTATGCTAGACATTATAGCTCAAACAAGATGACGGCTTGAGTGCTTGATTATGGATTCTATTGGTTGTATCTGTTTAAAGTTGCTCAGTGTGATATATGTCAAAGAGTGGGCAACATCTGAGATGCCCTTATCTAACATCTTGGAAGTTGAGGTTTTTTATGTGTAGGGCATCAACTTTATGGGACCTTTCTCGTCCTCCATGAGGAACACATACATTCTAGTAGGAGTGGACTACGTATCCCATTGAGCTGAAAATGTGGCATCTCTAACAAATGATGGGAAGGTTGTATAAAATTTTATTAAATGTTATTCAACTGATTCAGAGTGCCAATGACGTTAATAAGTGATGGGGGAACACATTTTTGTAATAGATCTTTCGATACTCTCTTTAAAAAATATAGATTCCACCATCGAGTTTCCATTTCTTATCACCTTTAGATGAGGTGACAAGTGGAAGTCATGAATTGGTAACTAAAACAAATTTTAGAAAAGACAGTGAATAACTCAATGAATGACTGGGAATTAAAGCTAGATGATGCCTTATGGGCTTATCGAATCACTTTTAAAATGCCGGTCAAAATGACTCCCTTTAGACTTATATACGGTAAAGCTTGTCATTTACCTGTAGAACTAAAGATCGAGCATATTGGATAATGAAAGCTTTAAATTTTGCCTGAAAGCAAGCGTTGAGAAATGAATTTTGCAACTAAATAACTTGAATTGTTTCATTACAATGCGTTCTAAAATGCCAAACTTTACAAAGAGAAGGTGAAGAGATGACATGACTCTCATCTTAAGCAGAAGGAATTCAAAGTAGGAGATGTAGTTTTTCTGTACAATTCGAGGTTAAGCATCTTCCTAGGAAAGCTTAATCGCGATGGAGTGGACTTTTACGGTCACCCAAGTCCTTAACTGTGAAGCCCTCAAATTGCAAAATGCGAGCAAGGAAACCTTTATAGTGAATGGGCATTGCTGCAAATTGAATCTTGACGGAGTGGTCTCTAAGGAAAGGGAAGTAATTTCTTTCTTTTTGGAAAATTGAAAGTGTTACCAAGGATGCAAGGTCAAGTTAATGACCTTAAATTAACACGTTTGGTAATTAGATTTCTCTTTGGAAATTTAGAATTAGTTATTTCTTTTTCATAATGGATTGGAAGGCTGTGGATGGCAAGGCAATGAGGTATTACTGAAAATGTAAGTAGGGGAAGGAATTCGGGAGTTGCACGAAGAAAAGAATTAAAAATAGGAAAGGAGTGTAAAATTCGTAGTTTCACTATCCTGACTCCTTGGTCATCATTGTCACCCAATTTTGAAGTCTTTGTCATGATCGTGATACCTTTGGTTATGATCGTGACATCTTAGGCCACGGTTGTGATTGAAAGGATTGAATTTTCTTATATTTTCTTATGTATTTACATGTGATTTCAATCCTATTTTAAAGATAAAATGGTCAATTTGTGTTGACTGTTAAGTTGAATTTATTGATATATTTTTGAGAAAAAAACAAATTTTCTGAAAATTGAAAAGCAAAAAAAAAAATTAAAAATTAATTTAATTATGCTGCGTAAAACTCGCTGCTGCGTAACGCAGCGTTCTGCGTTACGTTAAACGCAGTGTTTTTTTAAAGGAAAAATGCAGATAAAAGAGAACGCTGCAGGGTTTTAAGGGCAGAATTAATTTTTGGTTTTGTTGGCTTTTGGCAGAAACAGGAGCGGCGGCAGGAACAGAGACAACAGAGCAAGGAGAAAAATACAAAGATCGTAGATGCAAAGCAGAGGAGCCAAGCAGGCATGGAAGCTAAGTAGAAAAAAAATATGGAAGGCTAGGTTCCTGACACCAGTTCAACGGAGATATCGACGCCGAGTCACGGTTAAGCTATTTTCGTCGTTTTAAAGTTATGATTCTTTTTCGGATTGTTATGTTATTGGTATTGATTCGGATGGTTTTAGGATAAATAATCTTAATATTTTATTTTGATTGTT
>JAOQML010123728.1:0-19237 GCA_027568935.1 Erythroxylum urbanii
GGACACTCGGAGTGAACAAACCATTCAGGACATTCCAGTTGTTAGGAAATTTCTGGATGTGTTTCCGGCTGACCTACCGGGGTTACCCCCAAATAGGAAGATTGAGTTCACCATTGATATTGTTCCAGGAGCCGCTCCTATATCAATTCCCCCATATAGGATGGTGCTTGTTGAACTAAAAGAACTGAAAACCTAGTTGCAGGAATTGTTAGATAAGGTTTTCATCAAGCCCAGTGTGTCACCTTGGGGAACTCCGGTACTGTTTGTAAAGAAGGATGGAACTCTGAGATTATGTATAGATTATCGACAGTTAAATCAGATAACAGTTAAGAATAAATATCCACTGTCGAGGATAGATGATTTATTTGATTAGTTACAAGGAACTCAGGTGTTCACAAAGTTAGACTTGAGGTCAGGATACTACCAGCTAAAAATAGCTGAGGTGGATGTTCCAAAGAGTGCATTTAGGACCCGATATGGGTATTTTGAGTTTTTGGTAATGCCATTTGGACTGACGAATGCTCCAGCAGCTTTAATGCATTGAGAATAAGGTATTTCAACCTTATTTAGATCACTTTGTAATTGTCTTTATTGATGACATTTTGGTGTACTCGAAGTGTAGAGAAGATCATGTGGCACACCTAAGACTGATTCTTCAGACAATGAGAGAGAAACAATTGTATGCTAAGCTTAGTAAATGTGAATTTTGGCTTGATCAAGTTGTATTTTTGGGTCACATTGTATCTGGTCGGGGCATTGAGGTAGATCCAAAGAAAGTAGAAGCTGTAATGAAGTGGGAGACTCCAAAGAATGTGTCCGAGATTCAGAGTTTCCTTGGTTTAGCCGGGTATTACAGAAGGTTTGTCGAAGGTTCTCAATGATTTTAGCCCCTCTGAAAAAACTCCAAAGAAAGAATGTGCCTTTCAGGAGGAGTAATGACGGTTAAAGGAGTTTTGAGGAGTTAAAATATCGGTTAATCTCAGCACCTGTGCTAGCTGTCCCATCAGGTTTTGGAGGTTATGTTGTGTACAGTGATGCCTCACATCAGGGTTTAGGTTATGTTATGATGTAGCATGGTAAAGTAATAGCTTATGTATCGAGACAATTGAGGCCCCACGAATTCATTACCTAGTTTATGATCTGGAACTTGTTGCAGTAGTATTTACTTTGAGAATGTGGAGACATTATCTGTATGGAGAAACTTTTTAGGTGTTCTGAAGTATTTGTTGAGCCAGAAAGAGTTGAATATGAGACAAAGGAGATGGATAGAATTGTTAAAGGATTATGATTGTACAATTGAGTATCATCCAGGCAAAGCCAATGTAGTGGCCGATGCATTAAGTCGGAAGTGGAATAGTAGTGTGGCTCAAGTGCAATTATCGAAGTTACCTAGCTTAATCCAGTTGAGATCACTGAATGTTGAACTAAATGTGGAGCAAGATGATACATTGATAACTACATTGAAGTTGAGACCTGTGTTGCTTGAAAGGATCAAAGAGGCTCAGAATAGGGATCCAGATCTAGTGAAGCTAATTGAGAAAGTGAAAGTGAATTCAGATTCTGAGTTTGAAGTGAGAGATAATATTTTGAATTTAAGGCAAAGGCTATGTGTGCCTAATGTTGGTAATTTAAGGAGAGAGATTTTAGAAGAAGCATATTTAGCTACTTATGCTATGCATCCTAGTACTACTAAGATGTATAACATGTTGAAACAACATTATTGTTGGCCTGGCATGAAAAAGCAAGTAGCAGAATTTAACTTGTCAACAGGTGAAAGCTGAGCATCAGGCTCCAACTGGGAAACTACATTCGTTACCTATTCCGGAATGGAAATGGGAACAAATCACAATGGATTTTATTATAGGTTTCCTGAGGACTCCAAGGCAACATGATGCCATTTGGGTCATTGTGGATAGATTAACCAAATCAGCTCATTTCTTGCCAGTGAGAGAAAACTTGTCATTATATCAGTTAGCTCAGCGATATGTGAATGAGATTGTGAGGTTACATGGGGTTCCAGTGTCCATAGTGTTGGATAGGGATCTTAGATTTACCTCTAGATTTTGGAGTGGTTTATAGACAGCTCTAGGCACTAAACTAAATTTCAGTACAGCTTTTCATCCTCAGACAGATGGTCAGAGTGAGAGAACAATTAAGACCGTTGATGATATGCTCAGAGCTTGTGTTTTAGAATGTCAGGGAGCATGGGATGAATATATAGCATTGATTGAATTTGCTTACAATAATCAATATCACAGTAGTATCAATATGGCTCCATATGAGGCATTGTACGGTAGAAAATGTTGTTCACCTTTATACTGGGATGAAGAAGGTTTAAGAATCGTTGAAGGTCCAAAGTTGATTCAGGATACTATTGATAAGATAAAGTTGATCCGTAGCAAAATTAAAGTAGCACAAGATAGACAGAAAAGCTATGTGGATCAATATAGATGAGATATGGAGTATCAGATTGGTGAAAAAGTGTTTCTGAGAGTATCACCTTGGCGAGGTGTACTGAGATTTGGCAAGAAAGGCAAGTTAAGTCCGAGATACATTGGTCCATATGAGATAATCAAAAGAATCGGACCATTGGCTTATAAGTTAGCCTTACCTTCAGAAATGGCTTAGTTACATAATGTGTTTCACGTAAGCATGCTTAGATGATATCGGGCATATCCAACCCATGTAATACCAACTCAAGAGATTGAAATCTCAAGTAATCTGAGTTATGTATAAGAACTGGTGAAGATAATTGGCTATCAAAATAAGCAACTGAGGAACTGGGTGATCCCAATGGTGTAAGTCCTTTGGAGAAATCATTCAAGTAAAGAAGCCACTTGGGAAACGGAGGAACATATAAGGGCTCAGTACCCCTACCTATTTGATCACTCAGGTAAGAAATTTCGAGGACAAAATTTTGTTAGGAGGGGAGAATTGTAACATCTTGTTACCTATACATACGGCTAGAACAATTATTTGTGAGACATTTATATGACTTAAGATAAATGAACGTTAGACATAAGTTATTTATGACTTACATATTGTTTGGCACATTTATACAATTGTACATGCTTTCATTTGGCATTTTCGGGTAAGTATGGCAAATTGTGATTATGACAAATGGTGAATCAGTGAAGATAAACAGTACACGTTAGGGACAAGCAATGGACCCACGTATAATATTGTTTAAGTTAGGAAGACTCCACTACAGTTTGTAATTATGACAAATGGTGAGTTAGTAGAGATAAATAGTACACGTGAGGGACATGGAATGGACTCACGTAGTATATTGTTTAAGTTAGGAAGAATTTACCATAGTTCTGATCCCTTATTGAAACACTTCACATTGCGATTCTCTCCCCTGACCTTCATCACCAAATAGCGATCTAGCAGCTTTTGTGGTGCTGATTTCTATTTCAGTGTTAGAGTACTTACTAAGCGAGTAAGTGGTTGTAATGTTGTTTCCACTGTGTAAATCAACATGTGCATGTTGGATATACATATCTGCATGAAAAGGGGTTCACAGTGTAGAGAATAGATATGAGGGTTCTGGATGTTGGTTAAATTGAAAAGTGAACGCAGAAGAAAGGAAATGCAGAAATAATACACAAGTATGGATAGTAGTCTGCGATTCTGGCATTTATGTGAGTTTTGGCTTTTTGAGCAATTTGGTGTTCTGGAGTTAAAAAGAGAGTAGTATAGATGATATTTTCATGTTGGAGGTATAACAACAATGAAAACGATGTATAAAACTTGTATAGGCATGAAAGATAATAAGTTTTGCTTCATCTGTTTTCTGTATCCTCTGTAAAGATGCAAAGATGCGTCCTCTAGGAGTTATTCTCTTTTGTAAGAGATCTTCTTCGGCAAGTTATCTTCTTCTGTGAGGATGCATCGTCTGTCAAGATGCATTCTTATATGAACCAGACTTCGTCTGTGTCTTGATTTCTCTATGACCAAACTTTTTCTGTATTGTTTTTCTGTGATGATGTCATCTTCCTCTAGGTGACATCATCTTCCTATGTAAGAATGCATTATCTGTGTTTTATATTCTCTGTGAACCAACTTCTTCTGTGATGATGTCATCTTCCTTTGGGTGACGTGATTTTCCTCTTTGTTTTGGCTTCCTCTGTGTTTTGCTCCGTTTATCTTTGTTCCATCTGCCTTTTGATTCATCTAACTTTTGCTTCAACTGCTTTCTACCTAAGTGTCCGAAATTTCTTAAGTGTTTCTGTTCATGAACTTCTTATGTGTTACTATTCACAGACTTTGTCTGTGTTATTATTCACAAGTATCGTCTGTGTTCCTGTTCACGAACTTCTTCTGTGATGATGTCATCTCTTTTGTGTTTTGCTTCTTCTATTTTTCGTCTATACTTATCTTCTGTCCCATTTTTGACCCCTCAGAAGATAGAATTGGCCTCAGAGAAGTTGTAGATCTTGGAATCCTCTTTCAACCTATATAAAGAACACCTTGATCCAATCCCTTTAGAGAAAGTTACGACGATTGTAAAATATCCTCTGTGTTACTGTTTCTAAACTTCTTCTGGGTTACTGTTCATTGCATATCTTTTGTCCTATTTTTGACCCTTTAGAAGATAAAATTGGCATTTGTGGTCTTCATGGAGTTTGTATATCTTGATGCCCTCTTTCAAATCATATAAAGAACAATTCAATCCGATGTCTGTAGGAAACGTTATGCTAATAGTAAAACTTCTTCTGTGATGACGTCAGCTTCCTCTGGGTGACGTCATCTCCTTCTGTAAATCATCTTCTTCTGTGACTCATCTTCTTCTGTAAGGGCGCATCGTCTGTAAAGATGCACCTTCCGTAAATAAATTTATATCCATTGCACCCCCCTAAGTTTACGAGAGACCTGAGAGAGCGCCATGCAAAGAGGCCAATAAGAATTGAATCGTGATATTGATGGTTTGCAATAAGTTTTGATAAGAGAGAGAGAGGTTATAAAGAGACCCCGGAATTGCCATTGAACATGCATCGTGCATATTTTCTATACTTTTATATGTTTAGTAATTTGTACAAAAGGTGATAATTGTTAATGTGTTTTGTCTGTTTTAGAGGAGCATGTCAAATGACAATCGAACATTGCCAGACCATCCAGGCAATAGCTTCTGGGAGAGTACTGTGAGTCAACCTAGATGTCTTCCTAAGATTGATTTGATTTGTGTGCACCTTGATTCTGTCAAACTTCCAATATTATTAAACTGTTGTGTGCTGTTTCTGGATTCCGGACCTGAGGTCTGATGAGTTTAATAGTTGGGTATGTATTGGTAGTGTTTTGATATGATATGAATTTGACTTTTGCTTCTTAACGATAGTTGAATGCCGGACTGAGGTTTGATGATTATTAAAGCATCATCTGAACATTTGTATGAGATTTTGTGTATGACATATTCAATATTTTATGCATTTCATAAAATGCATGCTCAGATAAAGGCATTGTGACTTGAGATGCCAGTTTGGCGCGCTTCCATTTAGAGCTTTGCTTTGTTATATATGTGTTCTGCACGTAGAGCTTTGCTCCGTGATATATGTGTTCTACCCGTAGAGCCATGCTCCGTGAATTTGTTCCGATTGAGCCCTATGGGCCAACCTTTCTATATATGTGTGAAACGCACTCAGTGACAACAATAAGAATGAATATAAGTCTCATGCATGTCCCATGCAATTACGTGAGCAATATGTAAAAGATATGCAAGTTGTATTGTATGGTTGTCTGTTATGCTAATTTCTGAATGGATGCTTATCTGATTGAATGAGTAACTGTGATATATGTGTTGTATTTGTGCAATCTGGTGAATTCATCAATGATGGTTCACTCATTGAGTTCGCAAAACTCACTAAAATTGCACCGTGACTTTTCAATTACGAGACAGAAGACCTAGGTTATAGTTAAGACAAAAAGTTTCCGTGATAGAGATATGGATCAGAGGTTTGTCAACTGACTCCCGAACTGACTCTGGAAGGAAAATAGTTGTTGTCATTTTGTAATTTTGTTAGAACCTGTATAGAGTTTTGTAAACAATCATTGAGAAGAACAATGTATATCAATGAATGAAGTGAACGTTTTAAGAGAAAATGATAACGATTTCGAGTATGTTAGATGATGCCATGTGCAAGTTAGATTTGTTATTGCTCCAATACACTATTATCGTAGGTTATATTCCTAAAAGCTTAGGTACGTACCCTATGGTAGTAGTATGTTACACATTTATCAGATTTTGCTTCAAGCTTATCTAATTGAATCTGTTTCACATAAGCTGGACAATCCCAAACTTTCATATGAGAAAGGTAGGTTTTTTTTAGTCCATATCTTATAGGGTGTAACATCAACTGCTTTTGAAAGGGCTCTGTTTATCACATAAATAGCAGTCTTGAGTGCATGAGCCCAAAAGGATTTCGGTAGATCTGCTAGTCCCATCATTGACCTTACCATATCCAACAAGGTTCAGTTTCTCCTTTCAACCATACCATTGTGTTGCAATGTTTAAGGTGGAGTCCATTAGGATACAATCCCATTATCCCTAAGATAATTCAAAAACTCCTCGTCTAAGTATTCACCACTTTGATATGATCGAAGTGTCTTGACACTTCTACCGTACTTGTTTCTCTACTTCATGTCTAAATTGTTTGAACATTTCAAATGCTTCAGACTTTTATCTCATTAGATACATATACCTATATCATGAATAATCATCGATAAAGGTAATGAAGTACATAAAACTACTTCTGGCATGAATGGTCATTGGACCACGTACATCAAAATGTATTAGGTCTAATAACCCATTCGCTCATTCACCCTTTCCTTTAAAAGGTAATTTAGTCATCTTGCCTAACAAGCAATATTCATATGTGTCATATGATTCATGATCAAATGACCCTAAGCTACCACTTCTATGTAGCTTAGCCTTGTGTCTCTCACTTATATGGCTAAGTCGACAATGCCATAGATATGATGATTTTAAGTTATCTCGTTTTTTGTCTTTTATTGTCATTGATATTTAAAACTGGATTGCACATATCTACTATGTAAATACCATTGCACAATGTAGCAGTAACATACAACATTTCATTCAACTTAATTGAACAACCATTGCTAGAAAAAGTTAAATGAAATCCTACTTATTAAGACATGAAACAGATTCAATGTTCTTTGTCACAGCGAGTACATAAAAGCAATCATCCAAAATTAACTTTAGCCTACTAAGAAGATACAAAACATAGGCTCCTATAGCTAATGCAGCAACTCTTGCTCCATTTCCCACATGTAGGTCCATCTCTCCCTTCTTAGGTAGTTTACTATCCATGAGACTTTGCATATCAACACATATATGTGAGCCACATTTGGTATCTAATACCCAAATGCTATGATCAGAAATAGTATTAACCTCAATGACAAATAACATACTTGAAGTAGATGGTGGAGCATCTAATGCCTTCTTCTACTTCAACGACTCCAGATAGGCTTTGCAGTTCCTCTTCCAATGTCCTTCCTTATTGTAACGGAAGCATATCCCTTTTGATGTAGTCTCCTTTGCCTTCTTCTTGGTTACACCTCCCATTGGCTTTTTAGACTTCTTCTTATTCTTTAGTTCCTCTTACGAGAACTAGAAGGAGAGTCCACCAGCATCACTGTCATATTGTCTTTCTTGATAGTTTGCTCAGCTGTTTTGAGCAGATTAATCGACTTAGGTATTGAGGTGGATATTTGGTTCATCCGATAGTTAACTATAAATTGTGAATAACTATCGATCAAACCAGTCAGAATTAAGTCTATACTTATTTCATGATCCATTATGAAACCCAAACTGGCTAACCTCTCAATATATCCATACATTTTTAACGCATATTGCACTGGAGATGATCCCTCAACTATCTTAGAGCAAAAAAGCAATCTCAAGCTCTTGAACCTTTCAGACCAAACTTGCTCATCAAACAATTCCCTTAGATGGTAAACTATGGTATAAGCATCCATAGCCTCATGCTGCTTTTACAGTTCTGGTGACATAGAGGCTAGCATTATACAGCTAGCCATCTCACTATCATCCATTAACTTCTTGTAATCTTTCTGATCCTCATCAGATCCATTGGCAGTAGGGGATCAGGAAGTGGTTCATCTATGACATATCCAAGTTTCTCAGATTTAAGAACAATTCTTAAATTTCGTAGCCAATATAAGAAGTTAGGTCCCTTGAGTTTGATGGATTATAATAAAGAGCATAGGTTCACACTAAAAGAAGATATCGTGGCAATTCAATAACCTAGACGAATGAGAGAAAGTGTTAGAACACACTCATTGGGTTATCAACTCTTGCTTAATATACATCCTATGTATATAACCCAACTTCGCCTCCATCCATATTGAACTTGGGTTTTGCCCAACAAATCAATGCTTCTAGTTAGGACCAACCCATTAATCGGAAATTCTAATTTCTATGGTTTGAACATATTCGTGTAGAGCGAGCTTGGGTTTGCTCAACAACTCAACTCTAAAAGAACTATGATTCTTGTCATATCAATGGAAGGCATAAGTCCTAATATTTCGGTTAAGAGATTTATTCTTAGGTCTCACCAATACTTAGGTGATATTATATATATATATAGTGGATAACTCAATTAAATTGAGTATATATATATATATATGTTCATAACCACCCTTAAAATGCATCTAATGCACATATCAAACAAAGTTTTAATTTAGGTTGTGACTTAACCATACATCAAAACTTCATGATTTGATGCAACTCTTGAACCAAATCGGGTACTAGTGTTAGTCTCGGCTAATTTGAATTATGAATGTGATTCGATTAGGAACCCTAAAATTTCAATTATTTTGATGTCCAATATAAACACTTTAATTCTAGTACACATGTCAGTTTCTAGTCACACTAGAAATGCAATGCTTTACTTGGATTAATTCTAAATTACTCCCTAGGGTTTTCAAAATTCCTGAACATCAATTAGTCATCTAAAACATCCCTAGGTCATCTCAAATTTATCAAAACAATTTTGGCATAAGCCATAAACTATCTTGACGGTCAAATCATCAAGATAAACAAGTTAACCTATTAGATATTAAAAAGACAGATTCGATGTCCAAAAATTTTTCGAAACCATAATTTCAAGCACATGCATTTAGCTTGCTACTAGAATCAAAATAATACATTTCTTATCTCATAAAATTTTTTAAGGTCTTATAACTGATGGTTGTCAATTGCATTGTGTTTTAGGGTTTAATTTGTTAAGTATTTAGTGTTAAATTGAGTGTTAAGTGTTGAGTGTTGAGTGTTGAGTGTTGAGTGTGTGTTTATGTGTTAATTGTGTTAGTTTATGTGTTTAAGTGTTTTTATGGGTTAATATGAGGCTTTAAGCTTAATTGTTATATTTTTTAGGTACCTTGATGGGTTTGTTAGTGTTTCAGAGTAAACGATGAAGTACGGAAAAGATTCAAGGAGTTTTCGGGCCAAAGGCATAGCCCACGATCATGGCACAACAGGTTACGATCATGACAGACAAGGATGAGCCAGAGTAACCAGGCCACAATCGTGCATAGGGGTGCACGGTTGTGACAGAAAGTTTCTATTCAGGTCACGATCATGCACATTAGGCCACGATCGTGACATGATCGTGGCCTGCATCGAGCTGAAGAAAAATCTCAAAATTTACAAGATTTTTTAGACTGTTTAAACCCTAACTTTAACCTAGAGCGCCCAAAGTATAAGTAGAACATTATGAGACAGGTGAAGGGAGCCTAGAGAGTCGTCCAAAAGAGCTGTCACATCAGCCAATTCTAAAAGAAAAGCTAAAGAGAAATCGAGAGAATGAGGAAGGAGACAAAGGAAGAGAGACACAAAGACGAAGCTAGACGCAACGTACTTCTCGGAATAGGTGGTTTCCCGCTGTCATTGCTTCCACAAATTTTGTTCCTGACAGTATTTTCTGCTTATTCAATTTTATTGATGTATGAAATTACAATATTTGTTGAGAATAAGTTGTGTTAAATATTGAGTTTTTTCTATACTCACCTTTAGGTTTTTTAATTCTTGAGATTAATAAAGTTTAATTGATTGTGTTATTGTTGATTTAATTGTGATTCAATTTCTTTTTGTAATAATTAGGCAATAAATTGAGAGGGTAAGCCGAGTGAAAATAATCAAATTGGGCTAACTAGAGTTAGATAAATTGATAGATACAAATTGGATCAAACTGGTAGAATCATATAATGAGAGATCGAGCATAGGTTCTCTGTAGGTTAATAGACAATTTTAGAACTATTTTAGGTTGTGGGTAAATTGTGAGTTGAGAGATCATAATTTCATAATTTAATTTAGGGATCATTAGTTAGGGTTAAGGATTATAACTCGAGAGAGTGTAATCTACCCTACGACTGTCTAGACCCATTAATTCAATAATTGCATAAATGGTTAGGTTTTTATAAATTTTAGATTTAAATCAAATTTCTCTCAATTGATAGTTTCTATGTTGATTTTGGATTGGGTTGTGTGAATTTTTCTATTTTGTTGATATCTCTGCATTTCAATATTCAATATTGATTATTGATTGATTTATTTCATACATTAGTTTATTTCTTTTGAATTGTTACTGTTTAGTACGACCTTAGATTTTAGGACTAGTTCAGCCTTCCTTGTAGGATCGATATCTTAGGTACTACGCGAATGACCCGTGTGCTTGCGAAATTTACTAAGGTTAATAAATATTAAAACTTAGCATATGTAACTTTGTAAACAAGTTTTTGGCACCGTTACCAGGGAAGGCAATTTAGTCTTATAGTTTAAGGCGTTAGAGTAGTTTTAATTTTTGTTTTTGTTTTTCGTTTATTTTAGGAATCGTGCTCTTGTATGAACACAAGAGTCACGAGAGGTTTAAGTCATACAGTGGAGACAATAGATTTAGATATCATACGATCAGAACGAACTCTTAGGAAAGCTCGATGAGTGGAAGAAGAAGAGATAGAAAAGTCAACAATGGCCAAGGAATTTTAGAGGAATATGGATCGGGAAGTGAACCCTGGACAGCAACAACGGACCCTTATGGACTTTATGAGGCCAGGGTTTGACCCATCAAATGAAGGAGTGGATAGGCCGCCTGTTTAAGCGGCCTCATTCGAAATTAAGCCAGCCCTCCTAAATATGCTTCAATAGAATGTCCAATTTTATGGATTGGCGAATGTGCATATCATGAATTTCCTCGAGATCTGTGATACTTTCTATTGTCAGATAACGGAGGACGCTGTTAGAATTAGGCTGTTCCCTTTCACACTAAGAGATAGAGCGAAGGCTTGGTATCATTCATTGAGCCTCGCCAACAACACGACGTGGGAGCAGCTTGTGCATGCCTTTCTAAAAAAGTACTTCCCATTGACAAAGATCACAAAGATTATATAGGAAATCACTAATTTCCAACAAGGTGATGGGTAGACAATTTATAAAGTGTGGGAGTGATATAAAGACCTGTAGAGAAAGTGCCCACACCACAACTTACCTAAGGAGTTCCTTCTACAGACATTCTACAATGGAGTAAACCCACCTATTAGAGCCACAATCGATGCAGCATCAGGAGGACCCTTAATGTGAAAGACAGTCTATGAGGCAGAGGAGTTAACCGAAGAGATGGCCAGCAACAACTGCCTATGGACGAGTGAGTGAGGTAGGTAGCCTATGACTTTTAGAGAGCAGAAGCGAATTGTTGCAGTCGATTAAATGACAGAGATGCAAGCTAAGATCGACAATTTGACATGACAGCTCAGCAATATGAAGGTGCCCTCTTTAGACCAAGTCAAAGTCGTGTAAATAAAGTGTGAACTTTGTGATCAGACAGACCATGATATTATGGATTACTACTTGATGAGAGAGGATAACTAGGAGCAAGTAAACTATATAGGGGCGCAGTTTGGATGAGGAGGGGGAAACAATCCCTACTCCAACACTTACAACCCCAGGTGGAAGAATCACCCTAACTTCTCTTGGTCGAAAAACACTGGAGGGCAATTCAGGCCTCAGGGGCAATTGAGCTTTCAGTAGGATAAAGCAAGCTCAATGGAGTCAAAGTTGGGCATGATTTTAGACAAGATAGGAGGTATAGAGGAGGCATATAAGAGGCTTGAGAGCAAATTTGCGCAAGTAACAAAAAAGCATACCTCATCTATACACAATTTAGAAGTCCAAGTGGGCCAGTTAGCAGAGGCTATATCGACTCGAAATGCTGAAACTCTTCCAAAAAACAACGAGTCCAATCCAAAAGAATGTATCATGGTCATCAGTCAGACCTAGGATGGAGAACCTGAATAAGTGCATAAGGAGGTAGAAGAGAAAAGAGAAGGTGAAGAAAACCTTCCAAAGGAGCCTGTGAGCAGGTCAATTAAAGTAACCCGACGGGTATTTCCGCACCAATTTTTTGCTTAGTGGGAGTTATATGGAAAGAGGGAAGCAGAGAAGTTATAGGAAATTGAGCCAAACAAGGTCGAAAAAGTGACAGAACAAATACAGACGAAGCTGAAATTACAGGAGTTTGTAACGAAGAAAGATAAGGAGTGACCATTGGAGGACAACTCTAACATAGCAAAGAAGAAAGATGATCCAGGGGATTTTTTCATCCCCTTAGTATCAATAGGATTATTATAGATAGGGCATTCTCGGATTTAGACACAAGCATAAACATGATGCCTTATATTTTCAGTCTAAAATTGGGGTTAAGAGAGTTAGTGCCCACCAAGTTTTTGATCAAGACAGCCGATAGAACATCACATAGACCATTGGGAATGATACAGGACGTGTCAGTGAAGGTTGGTAAATTCGTCTTTCCCACGTATTTCTATATTTTGGACATCAGTGAAGACAAGGACACCCCGATAATTCATGGCTACTACACGCTCAATTATTGATGTTAATGGGGGCAAATTAACTCTGCGCTTGGGGAAGGAGAAATTAACATTCAAAGTAACTGCAAGAGAGTATGGATCTTCTTCACCTCTAGTGGATCTCAAAAAACCCAAACCTCGGGGAGAATGGGAGGACATAGAAGATCTTGGGAATGCTTTTAGGAAGAAGCGCTCACAAAGGAGAAGGCGAGGAAAGGAAAATTGTATGAATGTTGGTAATTACAGTAGGGTGGTTAAAGTGTAGACTTTGAGATTAATAAGGATGCTACCATCGAACCATTCATTCGAACCACCATGAGCTTAAAGGAGTGTCGAGCTACTGACGTTAAAAAAAGCGCTACATGGGAGGCAACCCATAGAAAAGTAATTCTTTGTTAATTTTGTTCGAATGTTTGAAATTCTGTAGTTAGGATTAGTTTGTTTTTGAATAAAAGCGAAAAAGGAGTAGTAATTTGGATTTATGTGAATGATTGTGCAAGCATCAACGAAGAGATGAAAAAGGGCCAGAAAAGAATCAAGTAATGGAAGTGAAACAAATTGGAAAAAAGAACAAAAAAAGGAATCTGGAGTGAGTGTATAGCCGTGGGACACGACCGTGGCCTGTGATTAAGCATGCGTTAGGTGGTAAACCGTATGCCATGATCATGGCATAGCAGGCCATGGTCGTAGCTTGCACCTGTGAAGAAAAAAGGGAAAGGCATGAAAAGTTTTAAAACAACTTACCATTTTACCATTTTTACCATCTATATATTCAGTTCTTACTTTACTTTTATTTTCAGTTTCATTTTCATTTTATCTCTCTAGAATTCAAGCATTCAAACACTCTTACATCTCTCTAGAATTTTTTAACCTCTAAATTTTTCCTAATTCCTACCAAGTCATGCCACATGTTAAGCAGTCAGCCCCCCGGGAACCATATGGATGACAATAAGTTACAGAACGGGGATGAAGAAACAGAGCAGCAAAATTTGGAGCACCCTTGCCAACTTACACTGGGGAGGAAGGTACTTGTTTTCGTTCCCTTCGTTCTAGACAAATTGTAGTTTCCAAGTATTTTGACTTTGACCCCACTAGATAGGCTAGAATTGTGTGAGAGGGTAGAAAACCTAGTCGAGAGGATCCAGTTGGCTAAATTTAATTGATTTCATTTCCCTATTTATGAGGAGCTTACAATAGAATTTTTCACAACCCTGACCTTTGATCACAAGAATACAAAAGAACTGTGGTTTAGATTAGGAGGACGGGCATATGAATTGAATGTTAAAATTATATGCCAAATGTGTGGATTCCCCGAATCCACCATCACCGATCAATATGATATCTTCCGTCCTTCCCAATATTGGCAGGAGCTTACTAGCATTAAGCGATTCTATACAAAGAATGCTCACAACAACATCATACGGTCCTATGAATACTTGTTGCTGCACAAATTTATATGCCAGCTGGTGTTTGACAATACCGAAACTAACAAGTTTTCTCACAAAGAACTTTTTATACTGTGGTGAATGGACCACAATATTCCAGTATGCACGTCTATCCATGTTTTTAATGCCATTGCTATGACTTCGCACAAGTGGAGAAACTATCTTGGACTGAGATACATAGTGTCTGCCATTGTAGAACATTTTTGTGATGGAGGGGGTTACCAGTGCACCTCCTTGACTTCCTCAATCACCATCACTTATTCTAGGCTGAGATCATCTATTCCATAAATATGACACTGAGGGACATCAGCCCAAAGACATATGTACGGATCAAGGTGGGTTAAGCAAGTTCAAGCTCAGCGCCACCTCGACAGGCACAAGAGGACTCCGCCAGTGGAGAATCCAAGGAAGAAGAGGAAGAAGAACAAGATTGGCAGATGGTTTTTGATGCAATCTCTGAGAGCAACATGACACTTACGGAGATGGCGTACATACAAAGACGCTAGAGCCGGGATATCTAATGAATCAATTGGTATTTCGAGTCTCAGGGCATTCAATTGCCACCTCTGACACCATCACCACCTCCATCTCCTTAGGATTTATACTGAACCCAAATTTTCTTTTCCAAATTAGTCTTCAGTTCTATTTTTGTTTTTATGTTTCTTTTTATTTTTTATTTTTTTATTTACTGTTACTTTAAATTCTATTTTGTCTTTACTTATCTAATGTGATGTGTGCCTCCTTCTCACATTGAGGACGATGTGTTGTTCAAGTGTGGGGAGGGATTCTATGTTTTTTTTTCTTTTAAATGTGATTTTGCATATCGTATGTTAATTATTAGGTTGCATTGTATGAACTGTTTGAATGTGTTAATGGTTTAGATGAGTGAAATTTGTTTAATGTTGAACATAGTCTAGTAGGTTGTAAATGATCATTAGCTCTCAAAATTAGTGAATTAGGGTTCTTTGAATAAATATACAACTTAATTAGGATTTAGTGTAAATTTAACACCCTCTAGATTGTCACATTCATTCATAATTTGCTTTTTCTTAAGTAGCTTAATTACTATTTTTTCATGAAAACAAATAGCTAAAAACAACAAGGTAGGTGAAAAAAAGAATTTTTGTTAATAAATTACTATTCCACTATCCTTCGAGTTATAAGTAGAGCTAGTAGCCAATTGAAAACGTGATAATAGCTGAGTAAAAAATCGACAAGCATCACAAATGTGTGCCTTCGCGTCAAAAGGCTATAATGACGTTTTAACCAAACTGTTAATAAATGACTTAGTCGAGTAACCGAATTGACATTCATTACCAATGTTTGCCTCCGAGTAAAGACTAAGCCCGTGTTTAAAAAATTGTTCTTAATAAAAACCTACTAGGCTTGTAATAAGCTTGAATTTTCATTAAAATGTACTTATAAATAGTTACAGAGTCTGAAGGACCAAAGAATTATTCATGTGTGCGTATAATTGAAAAGTGTAATTAAATTAGCATTTAGATCTCAATTAACTTGTATATTTAGTTCGAAGCCCTTAGACATAGATTTTGTTGGTTAATAATTAGGAATAACTTGTCAAATTGTGTTCAAGTTTAAATTTATTTCATCAAGTTGAAGTCATTGTCCCATTTTTTTTGCATTGTGTGCTTCGTGTTCATTATGTTCATTATGATTGTTGTTTTGTTTGCTTGAGGACAAGAAAATGTTTAAGTGTGGAGAAGTTGATAGTTGTCAATTGTACTGTGTTTTAGGGTTTAATTTGTTAAGTATTTAGTGATAAACTGAGTATTGAGTATGTGTTTATGTGTTAATTGAGTTATTTTATGTGTTTAAGTGTTTTTTATGGGTTAGTATGAGTCTTTGAGCTTAATTGTTATATTTTTGAGGTACCTTGATGGATTTGTTAGTGTTTCAGCGTAAACATTTAAGAATGGAAAAAATTCGAGGAGTTTTTGGGCTAAAGGCATAGCCTACGATCATGGCACAACAGGCCATGATCGTGATAGACAAGGACGAGCCAGAGTAGCTAGGCCACGATTGCGCACAGGGGTGCATGGTCATGATAGAAAGGTTCCATTTAGGCTACGATCGTGCACATCAGGCCACGAGCGTGACAGAAAGATTTAGGCATTGGCCACGATCGTGGCCTACGTCAGGCTGAAGCAAAAACTCGAATTTTGCAAGATTTTTTAGATCGTTTCAACCTTGACTTTGACCTAGGGTGCCCAAAGTATAAATAGAATATTATGAGATAGGTGAAGGGAGCCCAACGATTCATGTAAAAGAGCTATGACATCAGCCAATTCTGAGAGAAAACCAAGAGAGAAATCAAGAGATTAAGGAAGAAGACGAAGGAAGAGAGATACGAAGATGAAGGTAAACGCGATATACTTCCCGGAACAGGTGGTTTCCCGCTATCATTGCCTCTACAAATTTCATTCTTGACAATATTTTCCATTTATTTAATTTTATTGATGTATGAAATTGCAATATTCGTTGAGAATGAGTTGTGTTGAATGTTAAGTTTTGTCTATACTCACCTTCGGGTTTTTTAATTCTTGAGATTAATAAAGTTTAATTGATTATGATATTGTTGATTTAATTATGATTTAATTTATGTTCGTAATAATTTGACAATAAACTGAGAGGGTGAGCTGAGTGAAAATAATCAATTTGGGCTAACGAGAGCTAGGTGAATTGATAGATAAGAATTGAATTAAACTAGTAGAATCGTGTAACGAGAGATCGAGCATAAGTTCCCAATAAGTTAATAGACAATTTTAGAACTATTTTAAGTTGTAGGTAAATTGTGAGTTGAGAGAACCCAATTCGATAATTTAACTTAGGGATCATTAGTTAAGGTTAAGGATTATAACTCGAGAGAGACTAATCTAGCCTAGGACATTCTAGACCCATTAATTCAATAATTGCATAATTGGTTAGGTTTTCATTAGTTTCGGATTAAAATCCCCTTTCTCTCACTTATTTTGAGGTTGATTTCCGATTGGGATGTGTGAATTTTGCTATTTTGTTGATATCTCTATGTTTCAATATTCATTATTGATTGTTCATTGATTTATTTCCTGCATTAGTTTATTTCTTTTGAATTGTTACAGTTTAGTACGACCTTAGATTTTAGGACTAGTTTAGCCTTCTTCGTGGGATCAATACCTTAGGTACTACGCGAACAATTCGTGCACTTGCAGAATTTACCAAGGTTCATAAATATTAAAACTTAGCATGTGTAACCTTGAGAATAATAATCGAAACTTATATACATAATTCATTAAACAAGTCAACTCCATCAGCTTTCAAAAAGATGACCAATTTTAATTTTGACTTGATTTATTAATTGAATCAAATTCAATTAGTTATGGAAAATTACAGAGTCTTATACACATTCTAAATGTGTCTAATAAAAAATTCCAGAAACTAATTCCTTGGAATTATTTATTAACTTAGTGGAATCAGCCAGCACATCATATGTCTATTGCACTTATCATATTACTTCTAGTCATACTCTACATCATGCATGCATAAGATAATCACTTTAACAACAAGTTTTGTACAACTAATACAGGTGGAAACATCTTATATTGCATGTGCATGTAGAAAATTAACATAACACCTTATAAACAGTTATGTGAAAGAAAATTAGAAAAACAAGTTTTCTACAATTATTACGAAATTTCAAAATTAGCACATACATTCAATTTTCCAGAAATTCCTAGAAACCAACATATGAACAGACTAGATATTAATTCAAAATAAAATAGTAAATGACATTCAATTGCAATTTTCTTTGACAAAAACATAATATAACACCTTATAAACATTTCTGCTAAAGGAAATAAAAAAAATCTATAATTAATATGAATTTTTCTAAATCAACATGCATGCCAGTCACAACCTAACAAACAATTTGCACATGTTCAGTAGATCACCTTATACATGCATAACCTAGCTCTGATACCACTTGAAGGGAGCCATGGATTCATGCATCACATGCACAAAAATGAAAAAAATATTGGAATCTAAATTCCTACCTCA
This sequence comes from Erythroxylum urbanii, assembly GCA_027568935.1. Taxonomy (NCBI): domain Eukaryota; kingdom Viridiplantae; phylum Streptophyta; class Magnoliopsida; order Malpighiales; family Erythroxylaceae; genus Erythroxylum; species Erythroxylum urbanii. Next base: position 18,396 of record JAOQML010123728.1, read on the forward strand.
TGACATCCCCAAAATTCTAGAATCTTAGATGCATGCATAGATAGATTATAAGAATATGAAATTTCAACACTTGTACCTTTGATAATTCTCCTCCTTTCTTCAATCTTCTCCTTGTTTGAGTTGTAGAAAACACCAAACACCTTCCTTGATCACTCAAAAACATGCAAGGATGATGAAGAAGAAGTGTGTAAGGGTAGTTAGAGCACCAAACTAGATGAGTTCAAGTAGATGCTCAAATGGAAAGATAGATCAAGATTACATTGCATGTAATTAGATTCATACAACAATTGCATTAAATGCATGAACAAGACTCAAGACCACTTCTCTCTAACTCCTAAACACTTTTGGACCCCTTATCCTCTCACTTAAGTGTGTATTAACTTGTTAGTCCTCATGTACATAAATGAAGAACTCATTTATGTATCATTTGTCGAGCCTTTGGTCACGATCGTGGGCTACTTCATTGACAACCATGCACACTTTATTTTTCATCTGATCTTTTATGCATGTGAACCTCAGGTTCTTGGTTATTTTGGGCACTTGGATGAACTCTTAATCTGAGCAAATCATGGATGGTTTTATGCCACTTAAATTAACTCTTAATTTAAGCAAATCATGAAAGGTTTCATGATACCAATTTATTGGAATATAAATGGATTAACACACAAACTCTTCAATAGTTAATTTTTTGACTTATGAACCTTTCCATGCATAATTACCATACAATTCATCCCTTCACCATTATATACCCCTCTTGGTTCGAATTATGGGCTATATGTCAACTCCCACTAGACTGACTACTGAAGTAAATCACACGTTAGTAAAATCTTTAAGTTAAGAAA
>JAOQML010123755.1:5097-19230 GCA_027568935.1 Erythroxylum urbanii
AATCAAACTTGAACCAATAGACTCCTAAGACATTTTTCTTTCTTTCCATACAAATATAGAGCAATCTGAAGTGATTAGAAAAATATTGATTGACTCAAAGTGAGGGTATGTGCTGGAATGTTATGAACTAGATTTTTTCAAGAACATGCTTCAGTATTTCAATTATAGCTTGATCGGTAGATTTTTAAATGGATTGATTCTTAATTCATGTTAAGCTAGAGACATATGTCTACAACGTTCCTGAAGAAGTCAAATTTTAATTCTGTCTCTAAGATTTTCAAAATTGGAATGAAAATGTGTCTTGGCTTAGGCAGTAACACTACAAGGGTCAAAAATCATATCTTGTGGTTATTGAATAAAATATATTGATACAGGTTGAATTAGTCCGAGATGTCTTCACCGAAGTTGTATTTTATTCTCTAAGCTTTAAATTGGTATAAAGTTTGTAATTTTTAGATATTATAATTGAGAGTTACTAGGTATACAACTTAGAGGATTGATCATGCATTAGCAAAATTTTAATGTACACAGTCTGTGGTATTTTGAGAATAACTCATTGAATACAAAACCAAATTTGATGAACTTGGCATCATTGGAAATCTAAGATAAAGAAGAAAAACTTTCTAGAAGTAAGTATTACCTAATTACCTCACCTTATAGATAAGAATAATTGAGCAAAGTGGACCTGAAGGTGGATTGTAAAATAAATTTGAATTGAGGGATTGAGTATGATTTCAAATGATCGATCATATGATAAGATTTAGGATAAGAAACCTGGATTTTTGACATGAACATGCATCATACGTATTCAGTATATATGAATGTGCATAATTTAATTCATAATTATGCACAATAATGATATTTGTTTGTATTAAATGTTTTAGAGGAACCCATCGAGTGACCGATTCCAGATATTGACGGGACGTTGAGGCAATAAGGAATAAGGGAGATTTAGTGAGTAATTTAGACGGTAAATTTTCTGATTAACCTAAGATGGTCTCACCTTGATTTGTTTTATTTTTTTTAATTGAATTGAATTCGATATTGATGAATGTGTATTGAATTGTGTACTGATTCCAGACTTGAAGGTCCGAGATATTGATTGAAGATTGTGATATTGATATGCTACTTGCTTTGCATGAAATGTCTTAAATGACTTTGTTTTGTTTTAAAACTACTAAGTCCTAGTTGTGGGTAAATAGGCCTCCCTAGAAGGTCTGCAGCTGCTTTTGTGACACTTCAGTGTCTTCTGTTATTGACACTTCGATATCTTCTGATATTGACACTTAGGTATCAAGACTTCGGTCTCTTCTGAGACACTTAGGTGTCAAGACTTTGTTCTCTTCTGTATAAGTCCCATTACCCCCTTCTCTAAATGGATTTAGGAGTCTTATGATTTTGTTCTCTGATATCAGTTTGATTTATGCATAAGCTAAATTGTTTCTATTTTTGAAGGGTTTATACCCTCTTGTGTTGAACAATTCTGTCATTTATAAAAACCCTATTTTGTTCTGAATTTCTGCATCTCTTGTTGGTTTATAGTTTTGTTATTACTCACTAAGCTATATGCTTAGCACGGTGGATTTGCCCCATGTAGGTTTTGAAAGAGGGACGTAGGTATTGGGACAAGACAACCACGATGGCCAAAGGAATCTGATTTTTATTTTATTCGTATGTATTTTGAGATTGTTTTTGGACTTGTATCTGATGTCTATGACTCGTGAATTTTTATTTGATAGGTTTTAATAACCTTAATTCAGGTTGCTTTCCGAAATTTGGAGATGCAATGTATGTTTGTTGAGATTCTAGTAATGCGTGTATAAAGTGTTTTATATGTTTTGAAATGCTTCGTGCTTAGTGTGTTCTGTGTGTCAGTGACGCTCGCAATATCCTCCTAGGGGATATTTGGGCATTACACAAGCTCATCTCCAGTGTAGTTTGCACTGAAATGAATGGATATATTGAGAGGTTAGGCAATTTGGATTCCATTATGGATCATGAATTAAGTATAGAGATAATTTTGACTAGTTTGACTGATAGATATTCACAGTTTGTGCTTAACTATCAAATGAAAAAAATATCCATAACGATACTTGAGCTAATTAATTTGCTCAAAATAGCTAAGCAAACTATCAAGAAGGATAGTAAGGTTGTGATGCTAGTGGACTTTGCTTCTAGTTCTCAAAAGAAGAACCAGAAGAAGAAGGAGAAGTCCAAGAGGCCAGTGGGAGGTGTAGCCAAGAAGAAGGCAAAGGTGATAACACCGAAGGGAATATGCTTCCATTGCAACAAAGAAGGACATTGGAAGAGGAACTACAAAGCTTATCCGGAATCACTGAAGCAGAAGAAGGCATTAGATGCCCCACCATCTACGTCAGGTAAATATTTTTCATTGAGGTTAATACTATGTCTGATCATAACATTTGGGTATTAGATACCAAATGTGACTCACACATATGTGTTGATATGCAGGGTCTCAGGGATAGTAGACTGCTCAAGAAGGGAAAGATGGACCTATGTATGGGAAATGGCGCAAAACTTGCTACATTAGCTGTAGGAACATATGTTTTGTATCTTCCTAGTGGGCTAGAGTTAATTTTGGAAAATTGCTATTATGTACCCGTTGTGACTAAAAACATTGTATCTGTTTCATGTCTTAATAAAACGGGATTTCGTTTAACTTTTTCAAGCGATGGTTGTTCAATTAAGTTGAATGAGATGTTGTATGATACTACTACATTATGCAATGGAATTTACATATTAGATATGTCCAATCCAACCTTAATTATCATCTTACTTGTGGCATCGTCGACATGGCCATGTAAATGAGTAACGTATGATTAAGCTACACAAGAATGATAGCTTAGGGTCATTTGATTGTGAATCATATGACACATGTGAATCTTGCTTTTTAGACAAGATGACTAAATTGCCTTTTAAAGGAACAGGTGAACAAATGAATGGGTTATTAGACCTAATACATTATGATGAATGTGGTCCAATGTTCATTCATGACAGAGGTGGTTTTGTGTACTTCATTACTTTTATCAATGATTATTCACGATATGGGTAAGTGTATCTAAAGCATATGAGACTCTGTGGTCTCCAGGTTGTCATGGTGTCAAAATCTTGATTTCGACACTTTCACTGCATCTGTATACATGTGATGCATGTAACCATATCTAACCTAACATGTTTTAGGTCCATCGGTAAATTTAACAATCGATCTTTAACTTACCATCGGTAAATTCACCGACAGAAAATATTATTCCGTCAGTAAATTAGCGACGAATTATCTTAATTTTTGATAAATTTTCCTAAATTTACTGACAAAAATATAAGATTCTGCCACTAATTTTTCTGAAGGATATTTAAATTTTCATAGCTAATGAGCTTATTATATCTTTCACTAAATTTTACCCATGATTGTTTCTCTGACGACTCTTTTCATCGATAATTTTCATTTCCAAAATTTATTTCTCGAAGGTAATTTTTGTCACTAAAACCTATATTTCTGATAATGTCAGTTCTAGAATTAGTCCACTTTGATGTATGAAAAACACCAGGTCCATCCCGGGGAGGAGTGAAGTAATTTGTGTTCTTCATTAATGATTATTCGAGGAGATGTTAGGTGTATTCAGCCAAGAGGAAGACAGATGTGTTTCCAATCTTCAAAATTTATAAAGCGCAGGTAGAACTTGAATCTGGATAGAAGATCAAGTGTCTGAGGATAGATAATGGAGGAGAATACACTGACATTGAATTTGATAAATTCTACCAGCAAGAAGGCATTAAAAGATAGTTCACAATGGCATGCACTCATATTAGTATAATGGAGTGGTAAAGCTAATGAACATAACTCTATTAGAGAGAAATAGAGCTATGTTGGAAACTGCAAAATTAGATAATATTTTTTGGGTAGAAGCAATCAACACTTCTTGTTATATAGTAAATTAGGCACCATCAATTGCAATTGAGTTGAAGACACTAATGGAGATATAGACTGGTAAGCTAGTTCATTATTTAAGCCTCCATATAATTAGAAGTCTCATATATGTAATGTACAATCCACAAGAAATAATCAAGCTAGATTCCAAATCTAGGAAATACTTATTTTTAGGGTATGCTGATGGAGTAAAGGGGTATTACCTGTAAGGTCCCACTGCTATAACGTTATCATTAGTAGGAATGTAATCTTTATAAATAAGCTACAAAAGAAAGGAGAAGATGATAGCACATCAAATGAAAATTTAGAGACTATTATTGCTCACGAGGAAAACGAATCCCAAACGGATTCTTTTGAAGCAACACCAGAGCACAAAGTACAAGAATCAATAGAGTCTAAAGCTCCAGAGACTCATTGTTCAAATCGCTAAAAAATGCAACCAGATTGGCATTCAGAATATATTATAGAGGGTAATATTGCATATTATTTGTCAACTAAAGATAGGGGGCCCTCAACTCTGTAGGAGGCAATGAACAGTTCAGATGCATCTTAATGGATGACAATAATGCATGAAGAAATTGAAGCTCTTCATAAGAATAAGACTTGGGAACTTGTCTCACTACCACAAGGAAGGAAGGTCATTGGCAAAAAATGGGTCTATAAGATCAAGTGAAATGGAGATGAGTATGTGGAGTGGTATCATGCAAGATTGGTGGTGAAAGGATATGATCAGAAGGAAAGAATTGATTTCAATGAAATATTTTCTCCTTTAGTTCGATAAACTACAGTTCGAGTAGCCCTGGCAATATGTGCTAGGTTTGACTTGCATATAGAGTAGTTAGATGTAAAGATGACCTTTTTCATGGAGATCTTGAAGAAAAGATTTATATACTCCAACCAAGAGATTTTAAAGAAGCAAGAAAGGAGAATTTGGTTTGCAGGTTTAACAAATCTTTGTACAACTTGAAGCAGGCACCGAGGTGTTGATATAAAATATTTTATTCCTTCATTACAAGCCTTGAATATAGCAGACTAAATGTAGACCCTTATGCATATTTCAAGAGGTTTGGTGAAAATGAACTCAATATCTTATTGCTGTATAGATGACATACTGGTAGCAGACCCTAACAATAATCGTATTATAGAATTGAAGGCTCAGATGGCTAAGGAAATTGAAATAAAGGACTTGGGACCGAAAACAAGATTCTAGGGATGAAATTCACCCAGATAGAAGTAACAGGAAGATTTGACTTTCTCAGAAGAATTATTTAAAGAAGATTTTGTGACGCTTCAATATGTAAGATTGTAAGACAACTTCTAACCTGATTCCTATTAACTTCAAGTTATCCTCTAAAATAAGTCCTAGTAATGAAGATGAGAGGATGGAGTTATCTCCAGCATCATGTGCATCAGCAATGGGAAGCTTAATGTTCGCTATGATTTAGACAAAACTAGACATTGTACTTATAGTGGGAGTGGTTAGTTGGTATATGGCGAATCCTAGTAGAGAACATTGTAATCCTATAAAGAGGGTCCTTAGACACATTAAAGGGACCTCAGATGTTGTATTGTGTTATGAGGGATCAGACTTTCTTTTATGTGGATATATAGATTTTGATTATATAGGTGATCTTGATGGCAACAAATTCACCACAAGTTATATGCTTACATTAGCTAGCAACGCTGTATGTTGGGTCTCAAAACTTCAGTTAATTGTGGCTACGTCAATAAAAAAATAGATATATAGTAGCTACATAAGCCAATAAAAGAAGAATTTTGTTTGAAACTGATGTTAGAGGAGCTTGGGCATAAGTAAAAGAAGATTTCTCTATTTTGTGACAGTCAGAGTGCTTTGTAACTTATAAGGAATCTATTTTTTCATTAAAAAACAAAAAACATATGAGTTCAATATCACTTTGTTCATGAGAAAGTGGAAGAAAGAACTGTGGATATGTGGAAGTATCATAATAAAGACAACCTCGCAGATTTTATGACAAAAGCAGTCAACATTGACAATTTTATTTGGTGTCGATCCTCTTGGCCTTATGGAGATATGAGCAATATGGAAATGGCAAGGAAGAAAGAATAATATGAAGATCTGATTGACTTTCAATCAAATCTTCAATTAGAAAGATTGGAAGATTGTTATTGCTAACTGCACGAAAGTCAAGAAGGGTTATTGTCGACTACATAAAGTTAGAAAATTCAGGATGAAAGAACAAGAAAATTGAATGTCCACAGATGGCTAAATGCTTTTGGGAGTACTATAAATAGGCCTTCCCATATCAGTTTTCATTCATCCCAAATCTTCTCTTCGTACGTTTAATTTCCACATTTTAAAGAGTGTTTCTCCTATTTCTTAAGAGAGTTAGTATTTCTCCTTGTAAAGTAGATAGAGGTTGTAACTCTTAAATTTTTCATAGTGAGGTTTTTTCTTCTTAACCATAGTGCTTACCCTGATACGTTTATGGTTTTCCACGTGAAAATTTATCTTATTTCTTCATTACTATTCCTACAATCCTATTTAGTTATAAACCTACTCTAATCTAGTCAATTTTCACAATAATAAATAGGTGATATTTGTTCTTACTTAAAATATAAAAAAGTTAAATCACTATAAGAAAAACGGGGTTTAGCGATGGAAATTACTGACAGAATGTGAAGGTTTTCCATTGGTAAGCTAAGTTAGCAACAGAATTTACCAATGGAATGAGTCATCAGAGAAACAACTATAGGTAATAATTAGGTAATTTACTTATAGATATCATTTATTCTATCGCCAAATATAATGATGGTAATTTTTATACTGTCAGTAAATTTAGTGACGGAAGGTTAGTTTCGATTGGCAAATGTAACGACAGACTAATTTTACTGATGGATCTTAGTTTTCCATCAGTAAATTAACTTCATCAACTAACAGATTTTAATGGTTCGTCGACAAGTTCACTGTATTTTATCGACGAATTTTGTTTTCCTGTTGGTAAATTTACTCATATTGTTTTTAAAAAATTTTCCCTACATTTAATTTTATTTGATACAATTATCATTTATCTGTTGATAATATTATAATTTGTTTCTACATTTATTTTGATAAAACAAAAAGTTGATTGATGATATAAACTAAAGATTATCTTAATTAATAGTAAAAAATTATTATCTACATAAATATGTATTTAATTCATACAAAATAACTACGACTATGCTATTCATTTAGTGAATACGGATGCTCATGTTGCGATGAGGTACTGCCCTTGTCCTTCAACTCATTCATCTCATTAAGGAGTCGGGCTATGTACTCCATCAACTATTACAACAAAGTTTCTAGTGCCTATACTGTGCTTCGAAGCTCATGGACTTTATTAGATGTAGACCGCCTACTAGATGCTACTGTACTGGATGTGGAGGATTGCGAATAATATGTATTTGCAAATGAACCTAGGATGAAGATCCTTCCACGACAGTCCCTACCACCCACTATATGAAGATAGTTTCGATTCTCATCAACATCTTTAGACTGCTAAGATTGTTGCTAAATGCTTTCTTTTATTTGGTCCTATCAGAAGGAAATGTTTATGTTAATAAGTGATAATTATGAAGCATTAATATTTAAGCATAAATATCATATAGATTTAGTTCTCTACACCTAGGGTTAAAGAAGATCACATCATCATATTTCTTAGTGTGAGTGTGCAAAAAAAGCTGATACGGTGTAGGCTTCCTGCCTATATAATTTTCCTGCATCAGAATAAAATGTTACAAGTAAATTACAATTTACAAAAATTTTGGCAAATTTTTTTCTATTTTTATGATATTTTCCCCCTATTGGACAAAGAAAGTAACTCAACAATACAGCCATATATGGCTCTGGACATTTGTAACATTATTGTTCTCCATAATACACATATTTTCATCCAAAATTCACATATGAAATTAAATTGAAATACATCAAAGTAAAAAAAATCAGAATATAAGTGTAAAGTGTAGATACTTACAAGTTTTTGTGCATGTTCGTGATGGGTAATAGATCCTCCATTGTGTACGAGAAGACTCTCTCCCCTTGATCCTCCACGTCTGTTGACAAAATTATGGTCTAAAATGTACATTGCCTCGGATGATATCCAATACTGCTGCCAACGACTTCATATTTCTTCGAAAATAAAGAAGGTCGTACATTATTCTTGTGTATCACACCAAAAAAGTCTCTATAATGTGTTCGAGCTCCTCTCTCACATACTTTATAGATAACTGAGTCAAATTCCAAATCCCAAAAAAATTCTTTCTGAAGAAAAGCAAAAACATACGATAAGTACTTATAACCTACAATATTTATCTAATTAATGTATAAAAATATATATTTTGTACCTCAAACTCCTGATAATAAAAATCCTTTGTCGCTTGATAGATATTCTTCCATATATAACCCTCAAGATCAATCTTCTCCTTGAACTTAGATGTTATATTCCTTGAGCATTGTCCAGACTGAATCAACCTAATATAAAAACAATTTTATATAATTTTTAATTTTAAACCTGCAACTTAATTATAAACATATGGTGTTGCATGTATTTTTACTTACAAATTATTGACAATTATGATGTAAGTTCTTCCATCAACACCCTCAGCTATAAGTTGAAGGCCGTTTCCTTTATCCACAACATTTACCCCTAATGTCTCTGTCAGTATAAGGGTGGTGGATAGTGTAAAGTTAATGGATAATGTAACATTAGGTATGGAAGGTGATGCCACATCTGTATGTGTATTAAATAAAGGTAGAACATCTAATTTTGTTGCAATTGCAGAATGTGATGCTTCACTTATAAAGTAATTGGCTCCATATTATGATCTGAACCTTGGTCACATCATATCCTGTTTTTTCTTTGGTGGCATATTTTAACCTAAAATTTATTTTTTTTTAATATTTTAGAAATATAATAATTTCAATTCAATGTATAAAAATATATTGTTGATTCAATAATTGATTTATTGAATATAATATTTTATTATAAACAGAAATTAATCATTATTAGCACTTAATTGTAAATCAAAATCACCTCATCTTCTTTTTCTGAAGAATTAGAATAAAACTTCAGCTCTTCTTCAGATCTCTCCCCCTCTTCATCCTCTCCAGTTGAAATTTCAATATATTCATTATTTGGATCTTTCAAAGGTTCATTATAGTCATATGTAACAGATGCATTTATTTCATAAACATCTTCCTGAAATGCTTCACTTTTAATTCTCTGTTTTCCTTTTTCATATGATTCAAAAAACCTCTAAATTTAACTTTGCAAACAGCCAACTAATTTGACATAACTCGTTGTAAACTGGAAAAAGGGACATAATACACTTCTATCATTTGCATTGCTAACACGAAGGTTTAAATTGCCTAAATTTTCTTCACTGGTTAATTTCAACTAGATTGTATTAACTATGCACCTTTTTACCAACATTAGGAGTTGGATCAAACCAGTCACACTTAAATATCACACTCTACTTTGTTGGCAATGCAGGGTACTCAATTTGAAATATTTTAATAATTTTACCATAGTAAACCATCAATTCTCCATGTATGCAAACCCCACCATTTACTATTGCCATACTATTACCATGATATTCTATATGATATTTTTATCCATTAACGAAATACATCAGATATGATTTAATAGTTCACAAAAGTCCTTTCGTAAGATCATATATGAACTTGTTCTCTATTTAATTTTCTATTGGCTAAAGAAAATAAATTATCATTTTAAATAGTATATTGTCATTTAAACACTTTAATCTTATAATTCAATTGTTTCAATAATTGTAAGTGAAAACTTACATATTTCTTGAACCATCAAGGAAAGTTTCTTTCAACTTCTTTATTAATATCATCCTGTGTTTTCTCTGGCATTAGCTCGTGTAACCATTCCTTGTATAATCTAAAAACATTATTACGTATTTTAGTTATGAATAACACTAACTTTCAAAACCCAAATAATCAATTTCAAAACAACTTCAAATTACTACACGAAAGCTTGAACCTCTTGACAGTTTAATAAAATGCAATGATGGGTAGCCTCTATTTCTTCCTCGGTCAACATTCTTCTTGTTGAACATTCATATGTTCATCCAAGATATGTGAAAATAGATAAGTTACCATCAGCATCACCTGTTCCTCCCCCATTGTCATTACAAGAAATGTTTTTCTCTTGTGCGCACATGCGGCTTAAAATAATATGAACAAAATGTACTTGCTTCCTCTATTAAATAAGATTTACATATCAAACATTAAATTCTAGCCTTGTTTTTGACATTTTTTTTCAAATGATGCAAATACCTACATGAGCGAATAAGGTTATTACAATTATGTTATTTAAACATGTTCTTACTTTAATTTAAATATTTACTATAATTACCTCTCAAACGGATACATCCATAGATATTGAACTAGAACAGCAAGTTTAATCTTGTGTGTTAAATGAACAGGTAGATGCTTCATACATCCAAAAAAGTTTGGAGGGAAAATCCTTTCTAATTTGTATAAAATTACTAGAATTTCCCATTCTACTTTTACCATTTTAGCCAATTTTATTTCAGATGATGCTAAGCTTTTGAAAAATAAACTTAATTATGTTATAACTACCTAAACCTTATTCGATAACGACTCCTGAAATGCAATTAGAATTAGCCTTTGTATAAACACATGACAATCATGACTTTTCATCCCAAATAATTTGTACTTCCTCATGTCCACACACTTTTCCATGTTTGAAACATAAGCATCAGGAAAATTTATACTTTTCAACCATTCACACAAAATTTCCTTTTATTTTTTGTCCAAAGTATGACATGCTTTTGGATATTTACCAGTGTGAAGATCTTTATCTAATTCATTCATTCTAAAAAAAGGTTTCAAATTAGCTCTTGATTTTGCATTGACTTTTGTTATCCCTTCAATGTTCATTATAGTATTGAACAAATTTAATAGGCATCACATCTAGATTATGATGCATCAAATTAGTTTTCCAATATGCTAAATCCAAAAGATGCTTCATTTTCTCCAACCAAAGTTTGTACTAATGCTTGTATTGACTTCATCAGCTTTAAGTTTTGTAAGTTTCAGTATCCTAATTCATCGATTTCCTACAATATCTCTTCACCAGCTTTATGAGAGTGAGGAGGTGTTTATACCATCCTATTTTTAATAAACTTTTGTTTATTGCATCTAAATGGATGATTTAGAGGAAGAAATTTCTTGTGGTTGTCAAACCAAGATGTTCTACCCCTATTTGGAAGATAAAACGCATTTGAATCATTGCCACAATAAGGACAAGCCAATTGCCCTACTGTGCTCCATCTAGACAACATAGCATATACTAAAAAATCACTAATAGTCCACATCAAAGCTGCTTTCAACACAAAATTTTGTTTCAGAAACGCATCATGTCTCAACACCATATTCCCAAACATATTGTAATTCAGATACCAATGGTTGTAAGAATATATCAATTTTATGATTTAGATTTGTAGGCCCCAACATAATCATTGTTAATAACATATATGCCTCACTCTTACACATCCGTGGAGGCAAATTATAAGAAGTAATTGTGATTGGTCATTATGAATATTATTTACTGGATTGACCAAGAGATTGGAATCCATCCGTCGATAATTTGAACCTAACATTTCAACTTTTAGCTGCAAACTCGTAATGGGTGTTATTGAAATATTTCCATGCCAATGCATCTGATGGATGACTCATTATTCCATCTTCCTGTTCATGTTCATTATGCAATCTTATGTGAGATGCAGTAACATCATAAGCATATATTCTTTGAAGTCTCAGAGTTAGCAGTAAATAATACATCCACTTAGAAGGTGCTAATTTCTATTTCATATAATGCTTTCTAAGCTTGAACCTGGGTTGACCACAAAATTTGCACTCTTGTAATTCTACATGATCTCCCTAATACAACATAATCCTAATTTGCAACAAGCAATTTTTTCAATAGGCAAACCAAGACCCCTAAGATGTTTCTTCATATTGAAAAAACTATCAACCAATGTATGATCAGGAAGCAATGATTCATTATACCATACAAGAATTTTATCAAAACTACAATCAGAAATATGCCATTCAGAATTTATGTTCAATATTCGAGCAATTGAAGACAACTGAGTCATTGTCTCACAATTTGGCCATAATTCTTAGTCAGCTGAGTGTAGTAAGTCTAAAAATTATTTTGTATGTCAGTTTAGTTCTTCTACAAGATTTTATATATTTTCCTGAAAGGTATAAATATATGCATCATAAATCATTTTTGTAATATCCGTATTTCAAAAAATATGTAGGGTTCAACCATATATTATTGTGAATGAGTGATAGTATTTAGAATTTAAGAAAATGCATTTCATTTGTATAGCATACATACATGAATTGTAATCTATACAAATTACAAAAAAAACATATGCACTCAATTGACATATCTTGGGGTATGAATGATTTTAAAATGACTATGATGTGAATTGTGAATTGTTATTTCTTAAATTTTGGTTTATTTGGATTCTAATTAGTTATTTGGAATTAATTACGATTAATTAGGAAATTGATGTATTAATATGTACATTTGGATTAGAAAAAATTCTAAGTGGTAGGATAAATTGAAACATGAAAAATTAGGGTTGTTAAGTCAAGAGGACTTTACGATAATTAAATTTGATGACAATCAAATAATAATAATGTTAGAAACAAATGAACGTTTTTGAAAAGTGTGTTAAGTGTACAGACAAAGTACAAAACACAGACGCAGAAGGAAACACAGACGTAAAGTCAATATAGACGCAGACGCAAACATAGACGCAAAGTCAATATAGACGCAAAGTTGAAATACAGACGTAAATACAACACAGACGAAGATGCGAAGTCAAAGTATAGAACGCAAATGTGAAGTTAAAACACAGATGCAAACGCGAAGTTAAAACACAGATGCAAATGCGAAGTTAAAACATAGACACAGACACGAAGGTAAAATCACAACACAGATGCAAATACAACACAGACGCAGACGCGAAATCAAAAAGTAGACGCAAACGCAAATAGAACACAGACGCAAAGACATAGACGATATCACAAAGATACATTGACACGTCAGACATTTATTTAGTCAGAGTTAGTTATAGAACTCAACTAAATAACAGTTATCTTGAAGCAGTTATCAAGAATCAAGAAGCGGTTATCAAAGATTAAGAAGCAATTAGAGACGAAGGCTATAAATATTAGTCATAGTCGAAGATGCTACAATCTTAGACAAGTAAGAAACTTAGACAATCTGAGAGAAAATTCTTACAGTGCTTACTTAGAAAAGAGAATTTCTGTAGTGCGATATGAAGAGAGCTAACATTACTGTAACAAAGCTCACAATCTTTTTCTAGTGAGAGAAAGAAAAGGCTGATAGCCTGGAGAGGGTAAGATAGCTGAAAGAGTACGTTGTAAGAGACCTGAAGAGGCTCTGGAAGGGAAGAAAGAATACTTGCAATTGTTTGGAGTCTAGTGAAACACTCAAACGAACTCTGAGGACTAGACTTAGCCACCGTTTGGAGTGAACCAGTATAAAAATCGCAGTATCTATATCTCTATTCTTTACTTCAGTTTATTTTGTTGTTAAACAATTATATAGACGTAATTTGCGATTTAACTAAGAAATAGTTTGTGATATCTTTTTAACAAGAAAGAGAAGTTCTTAACAAGATTTTATATTCACAAAAAAGAGGATACACCATTCAACCCCCCTTCTTGTGTATCGAGTTTCTTGTACGTAAAGTCTATACTAATGTGTGATTTACTTCAATTGGCATTAGAGCTCGGTTTCCTAGAACTACCTTTACAAAGTGAGGATAAAGATCTATGGAAGAATCACACGTGTTTATAACTGAAGGTGCCTTCGTCACAAGACCTCCTGCATTTAATGGTGAAGATTATCATTATTGGAAGGACAGGATGCAGCTCTTCATAGAATCCATGCATATTGATCTTTGGGATATCATCGAGAACGGACCGTACGAACCAGTAGATGATGAAGGAAATGCCATTCCTCACAACAGATGGTCAGCTGATCACAAAGCCAAATTTCAACTAAATTCAAAGGCCAAGTTCTTTCTGAGTTGTGCGTTGAGCAGAAGTGAATATGATAAAGTTCATGGAT